>JAQGBB010000397.1:0-20130 GCA_034691745.1 Prismatolaimus dolichurus
TTCTTTTGGTCGAACCAAGTATAGGTCTTGGTTTTGCTTAGGTCCAGTCCACGGCGTAGTGTTGGCATACGATACTTTGTTTTTTTTTCGTACTCACATGTTTTGTACATGGATTTGAGAAAGAGCTTTCGGGACAGCGGAAATTGGGAATACCCTATGAGTATATCGCCGTGTGCTTTTTTGATACACTGGGCATACAGCCATGCTCTGTACGATGTGTGTGGTAGCTTTACACTTTACAAAACTTGTACGTACCGCAATGTTTCAGGCGAATCCTTGTGCGCATCTAACAGCCTTGTTTTCTTTTGTCTGAGACGTTGCTTATCTTGTCCGGTGTTGTGCTGTGTGCTCGTTGTTTTTACTCGCTGTCTTAAACACATTACTCACAGAACTACGTTTTGCTCTTATAGACTCTAACGCGATGGGTAAGTTTGCCTCATCGTGCGAAATGTATTCTACGTCTATTTGTGTAGTGTACTGTGGCATGCTGTATGGTCGAACTCCGTCTGCATGCTAAGACGGCTCCTGTTTGGTTTGAGTGACGCAACATGTGAGGGTTTTGTTCTATTCACTGCACGCTCCCACTTTTGATATTTCTCTCATCCACTTGGTGGTAGTCTTCGTTCTACATTCTCTATGTATTCGGTTTTATTACAAATCGATGAGGCAGCACATAGTTGTAAAGCTGTAGATCGTACTTTCCGAACTGTGCCGTTGTCTATGTATAAAGTATGTACAGTATGAGTGCGTATGCGTACATTTCTTTGCAGATTATTCGCATACACTTGAATTTTAGGCTAGGTTTTACCTATTTCTGCATAGATTCGGCTTTACATTTGTGCACGTAGCTTCTAGAACATAGTTAGCTCTTGTTTATGGATGGATGTTCTTGTTCGTTTTGAACGTCCGTGCGTAGAATCGCGCTGTTTACGACCGTTGGTTTGATTTCTTCTTCCAGATGAGGAGATGCGAGTAGCGGAGGAGAAACTCGAAGAGTCGAAACGACTCGCCGAAACCGCAATGCATAGTGTTCTTGCAAATGAGGTACGACAGTGCTTCACCCGCAGAAGGCTTTGTGTCGGTCCCAACTAACGCTAGTGCTGTCTGTTGAGCAGACGTGATGTAGTACATGCTCTTCAAATGTGCGTAGGTTGAGCAAATTTCACAGTTGTCTGCGCTCGTCGCTGCTCAACTCGACTTCCATCGGCAAACCGCAGACATATTGCAAAATCTTCAGGAGACTCTCAAAACGAGGTCTGCTTAATCTATTGCTCTGCGTCGTGTGTATTCATGTCCAACCATGCTTTGAATTTCGGGATCTACTCGTTTGGGTTGAGAAAGCCTTAAATGGTCGTTTATTTTTGCTCGCTGCAGAGTAGAGGATGCGCGAAGGAAGCCGCATCCTGATTACATTCCGCGTCCTGTCTTCAACGATAGTAAGTCGCCTCGCAGCAAGTCGCCGAGCGTTGACGGCGAGTCACATCGCTACTCGTCGATGACGAACGCGTCTGGCGGTGGTGGTGGAGGCGCCCATGATCCGTGGTCTACTGCGGCCACTGGCGCAGCTCAGGATCCGTGGTCAACGAACCGACCGCCGTCTTACAATAATGCGGGCTCCGCGCCTGCTGCAACGAACGGGCGATCGTCTATGCCAGCGGCACAAACACGTAAGAGAAGCTCGTGTATGTGCATGACGTGCACGGGTATATCACGTGTCCAAAAAGTCCTTGTACGTTGGCCGGTTTTCTCCAGACCGACTGAACATTTACCGGGCTCCAATGCACCAAAATAAGGGCCGCAATTTGGCTGTTATTTTGACGTATTGGAGCACGCTGCATGTTCAGCCAGTCTGGAGAAAACCGGTTCTGAAATTTTGAGAAAACCGGTCAACGTACAGGGACTTTTGGAACACGTGATACTACCAACGGACCGTACGTACTGTACGTCCGTGGAGTCCAGCTGACGTACGTTTGTTCTCCTCTCTTTGCGCCCTATAGCTTATGGTGGTGGTGGCTCTCCGTCGAGACAGCCGTGCTGTCGGGCACTCTACGATTTCGACGCTGAAAACGAGGGCGAGCTCGGCTTTAAAGAGGGCCAGACGATTACACTCGTCTCGAAGATCGACGATAACTGGTTCGAGGGCAGTCTGCCGAATGGCAAGGCGGGTTTCTTCCCCGTCTCGTATGTTGAAGTCGTCGTTCCCCTACGCTGAGGGCACATTCGTGAACGCTGAAGCACGCGACTGCTAACCCACTGACCAGCTGTGCTAATGCGACGACGATTCGTTTCGCGCCGATCGATTTTGGGAGACAACGTTATGTCTAGTGTATGTAGAAGTTACAGTCATTTGCCACTACGGCGTTCTTTGTGGCGCCAAGTTGGTCGGTCGAGCCATTAAGTCTGCAAGCAGTTGTGCCACGCGTTGTCTGTTCCCCTTTTCTCTTTATGTATTTTTCGTCTCGCCATATGATTGGATTCTTGCAGGCGCGTAGCCGGGGAACCTTCTTTTCGGGGGGAAACACTGGAAAAAATTTCACCCAAGACCCGAGCCAGCTAGGCGCCTTTCAATACCCTACGCATCTTTTCGACGACGAACGGAGGTGCAGAGCGAAGTTGCAATACCGATTTTGCGAAATATTAAGTGTGTTCTACTAGTTTGTATTCGCAGTGACATGGAAGACAGACCGGAATGTACAATACACATGAGAAGCTCGACGGTTATCTCAGTTGTTTAATACCGTGTGTTACAGCATTTTATGCTCTCTTCGTTTTCCCTTACTCTCTGAGTCTTATTTATTGTGATATGCGCTTGCGTTTGTGCGTACTCGCCGTAGCCGTGTGTGCAGAAGCAGCGAATCTCACCTACTTTACTCTAACATGCAGTGTGCGTATTTTATCTTTTAGTTTTTAACTCTGTTCTACCCACTCATACAATTGTACACACGATCTGCTGTACTGTGAAGCATTCCCGATCTTTTCGCTTGCGATGAACGAAAGTGCTTGTTGTGAAGCCGTTTAGTATACAGTACCGTAATTAATCGAGTTTTGTTCTGTCTGTTACATATTTGTGTGCTTCCGACTGCGAGGCGTGTGTCCGCGTGCTGACGCAATCGTGTTCTCCCACGTGGCACAGCTGTACGACTAGGAGCTTGCTCTTTCTTGCTTACGTCGTGCACGTGTGAATCCCCTCTTGCCTAGCTGAACAGTGGCGAACAGCCTCCTTTCTTACAGTATTTCTATTAGTTTTCTATCTTGGGTAACTTATGAGTTCTATTTTCCTTCCTTGCTGACTCACCTTTTCTTAGTGTTCGTTCACCTTGTTTATGTAACGCTTTTAACGTAAGCTTCTTTTAATGTATGTCCTGGGGACCTCTGCGTGCTTCTGGTTGGCGTAGCTAAAGTAGTATCGTTCTGGAAGTGCGGTTTTCCGCCTTGCGGACAACCGATTGAAGATGGCAGCTTGGAGCAAGCCAAGCCGATTTGTGCAATGCTTTATGATTATCACTTTCTGTCCACTCTTGCGGCCGCTGTAAGGTCCGTTTGGCGTCCCTGTTACAAATCCGGGACACTGATTAATTTGTATTTGGGCAGAGGGATGTGTTACTTGGGTGAATCGGGTCGACTTTGTGGCATCGTTTGGTCGGGTGCGAAGAACAAATAGTTTAGGCCGGATAAAGAGCTATTGATTGCTGATTGTGTAGGAAGCAGTTTAATTGTGTAAGAGCTGAAGAGTTTTGTTTGTGGCTGTGTTCGTGTCTATCTCTCAGCTAATAATGTGACGTACAGTATGCATGCTGCTCCGCTGTCGTATACGTGGTTGCGTCCGAATAAGTACCGTGCATATAGTGTGTGGTAGACGCATGTGCAAATAATGTGTCTAGCTCGGCTCACCGCTGTTGTCGAGTGCCCAATATGCGCAGTCTTGAATTTGAACAAATCGTATAACGCATTTTCGATTCGTTCTCAACTTTGTGTTGCAATGCATGCATGCCAGTACGTACGTAACTATAAGTACGTACAGGTGCGGAAGGAAGTAGGTGAGCGTGTATGTATGCGGGCAAGTGCACAGGTATGAGCAAGAAAGTACGCACGTTCGCGTGAGAAGCTTATCAGAGAGCATTCCCATAACCTCAAACTCACGAACGAAATTGATAAGAGTTTCGCGTCGAGCCGCATAGCTCAGCAACGGTATCCTAGAAATCTGTCGTCATTTGCGGAGGAGAGCTAGTTAGCTTGTCGAAGAATTGATTGCGTACATTAAGTAATACACATACTGAAATCAATCCCATCTCTCCACAAAAAATGAGACTCAAATCGATAAGAGTGCTCCGAAGGTGAAGAACAAAAATATTGTGAAGAAAAAATGAAACGCGCACTTACAGTGCTTTGTTGAAGATTACAGTAGTTTGGTGCCATTCGTACACAGTCCAGCATTTGTGCCGCTCGTCTGCTCCTGCTGACGAACTAGCTGCCCAACTCTTTCTGAGACATTTATCCGTACTTCTGGCTTAGAAAAATAGCACAGTTGGACCGATCTCTTGGCGCCAGAAGCTGGCACAGATATCGCGACCCCAACTTCGTGACTTCTCCGCACATCCGTGACATAAATCATGGCGACTAGAGCATACTTATGGATGCGACCCGGCTCAAAATGCTCCCTATTCATTGCGATCACTATAGAGCCAGCAAGATGCATGAAAATACTTTCTTGCTCATTTTCTCAATTAGGTGATCCGAAGTCCTCTCGATACGTCCTATCTTGTGCTGGAAGCGCAAAGGTTTTGGAGCTAAAAACCCAAAATTTGAAAACTACGACGCGAAACGATGCCGGATTATGTTTGGAATTCTCGCCCCGTCATTTTGCACTCGCATTCGTGAAAAACGGTAGGTAATCAAGATTTCTGCGTCTCAAACCATCCATCGAGGTCTCGCAAATTAGAGGGAAACTTTCGAGCCAAATAGGCATTTTCTCGGTCAGAAGCCAGACTCAGTGTCAGCAGTGTAATAGCGCCTTTTTGTGGAATTACGCCAATGTGCTGCTGTCCATCGTTGGTGAGAGCTAGCCCGAGAAACCGATCGGAGAGTTCTGGGTGTCCGACAAAAACGACGGCAAACAGCGACAATAAAGACAAAATATTTTTGTCATAAAAACCTTTTTACTTTACACGAAAAATAGATTTTGAAAATCAGCTGACTGGAGCGTGATATCCGAGTAAAAATGTAAATAAAATAGCATGACTTCGCACAGCGGACGCTCTCGCCTCATTAGCTGTGGCGTGTGCGATAGATATGGATTTTTTTGCCTCCGGTTCGTTGCAAAGCTGATGCTTTGGCCGTCAAAATAAGCTGTCAGACATGAAAATCGGTTCATGCATCGAGTATTGGTATGTTAGCAAAGTTTCATTATTTTGGGGGCATAAATGCTTGACTTCTCTGCACATGTGCGCGGATTGAGATAGTGATGCGTAGAGTTGTATATCATTGTAAAGGTCTCGACGAGAACTAAAAGGCGGTTATTGAATTGAAGCTGTAGGTTGCGTGTAGTCAGAGAAATTTCAATAAAACTATGCTTTTGACTTCTCCGCACAAATGGACAGTGTCACGTGTTGAGCAAGTGCGCACGCACGTACGTACGTAGGTAACACTGGCAATTGTGCACGTACGTGCCTATGTAAGCAGGCGCGCACGAACTTACGTGATAAGCAAGTCGCATGTACGTAAATACGTACATAAGTAAGTGCGTACGTACACATGAGTAAGTGCGCACGTGTACGTACACGTACGTAAGAAAGTGCGCACGTATACGTACGTAAAAAAGTGCGCACGTACGTACATAAATGCGTGCGTAGTACGTAATAAACAAGTGAGCACCTACGTGCCTACAAAAGCTAAAGAGTCCGGAAAAAGTCGGCTAGAGTCGTATGGAGGCTATCGACAGCAATAGAAGAGTGTAAACTTTCAACAATGGAACATTACGTGACGTCTAGCCACGCGCTTTACGTTTTCATGTAGAACACGGTATGCGATATAAACAAGGCGACTCCTGCCGACTTTTTCCGGACTCTTTAGCATGCTGCATCGCTACTGATTCTCGATATTTTAGTATAGCTGCTTGATTTCATCGTGTGGCCTTCCAGTTTGCAGAAAGTGAAATACATCGGTCATTTTGGCGATTTTTTTCTGAAGCATTTTTCATTAAGAATTATGCAGTAGAGTCGGTTAAGGAGGTGTGCCAGGGCAGAGCGTTTATTTTGCAATGTCCGATTTTGTTTGCACAACCTTGGATAATGAATAGATAGAAGACTGTTGTGTCGAACGCTTCACTGCACTGTCCGAGGTCCATCGTTTTTCAGAGATCATGGAGTGGAACAAGTTCATGGATCGGACGTGCACAAAATGTGTCAGCCCTTAGGGGGGGGGTGGTTTCGAAATCGGTTTGACTTGTAAAACATAGTAAGGGAAAAAAATTCAAATGAGTATGTTGGCGTTTGTGAAAGCCGTCAGCGTAGTTAGCACAGAAATTTGATCCTCCTTATTAATGAGCGGAGGAAAATCAGATTATTCTTTGCGTTTGTTAATTAGTCTCTGGTCACACGGGCGACTTGTCTGCAAGGCGATATCCTGAATTTACAACTGGCGTCCTTGTTATCCTGTTTGCGGTTATACATAAGCAAACTCGGTGTATCGGTTTCAGTGTGTCCGAGACTGAGGGCATATTTCGACATGTACTCGCTAGAAAGCCTGTAACTTCTTTCCGCTCGTTCCGTGTGTCTCTCTCAACGTGTACATAAAACGAAAGGAGAAGAAAGCTGTTCAGCATGGATCTCTACGCCAAGCACATAGAGACATACTTTGAGAAGTTTTCGACCACAACGGTCATTCGCGTCTTCAACTTCATCCGCATATCGGCATTTCGAGTCGAGCGCTTCTTTTGGATCCTCTTGCTCATCGGCTTTACGGGCGCAACCATCTGGAGCGTGACGCGAACAGTGAAGCTGTTCTTCGACGAGCCGACTGCGAGTCAAGTCTCCTTTGGCTCGAATGTAACGACGGGCCTCACCTTCCCGGACGCGGTCATCTGCTTGCAAATGCATTCGGACACCCTGAAAAGACTTCACGAGCATAAACTTGCGCACATTGTTTCTCATCTAAAAGCGACCGCTGACGTTGTGGGCGTACTTCGAGCGAAGCTAAACGCAATTCACGAGCTCGAAGATAAGCGCGTAGCGCAACTCGCTGCGTTTCTAAACGCTAGCAACGCGAGCTCGACGCTCATAACCGAAGAACTGGACAGACATCACATCTTCAAAGACGAGCAGTTAAAGAGCCATTTCAGCGCTAACGAAATTGCTCTCTTCGGTAAGTCTAGAGGAATAACGATTGAGCAACATTTTGAGACTTTTTTGCGAGCCTTTCACGCTCATACTTGCACATGCATTTTCGACTTTTTTAGTTTCCTTTTTACAATTTTGGCTCCGAGTAGAAAAAATATCGGTTTAACCAAAGTTCATATTATACAAAAGTAAAAATGCGGCTGTACAGTCGCTCAGTCCAGGCCTCAAATTTTGGACACGCCGGTAAAATCAACTTGTTGCGTAAATCAAATAAAATCTGCGGTTGGAGGGCACAATTTCTGGACCCCATTTAAACAGTTCCACTAAAATGCCAGAAAACGCATGTTTTGCTTTCCCTATAAAACGCGGAGTCGATCTTTTTTTACCTTGAAGCTTTACCTCGATTCTCTAGGCATGACTGGTGCCCTCTTCGCGAGTCTCATCAAACTCGAGACCCATCCAATGCTGCTTGTTCCCAAATACATTCTGTCGGAGTCGCTTCACCGCCTGCATCAAGCGTACGTCGAGAAGCGCACAAACTTCAGCGCCCTTCTCGACGTCACCACCGAGATGATCTGCGTCTTCCTCCAAGTCCGTATCGTCACCTGTCATCCGTCGCTCTTCGATGACGCGAACGACTGTACACCGTACAACTTCTGCCGCCAGTTCTCGCGGCCGCTCTTCTTCGGGCATAACATGAAGCATGAAGCCGTTTGCTACCCGCTCAGCGCCAGTGGAATCGATCCCGCTCCGCTCTCGTTTACTACTCGTTACGATTACGTCACGCTAACGATGCATCCGGAATCGTTATACCCTGTATTAGCTGAGCATGTGCAGTATCCTGTACGCCAAATCACGCTGCACGTTGACGGAAATCTCGCCGTCGAAAACGCACCCCTATCGTTGCTCTTTAGAAAGAAGCAGACGATCGATTTCAGCCTAGAAACGGTGAGCTCGTCTGTCAATCTTCGACGCCGTGGATGCTTCGATCGGCGGGCGCGACGCGGCTCATCAGCGACGTGCAAATCGTGGTGTCGCGTCGAGTCGATCGTCGCCGCGTGCGCATGCATGCCGCTTATGCGACAGCATCTCCCGCAGTTCGCGCGGCTTCGCGAGGACGTTCCGAGCTGTGCTGTTCGCGCGTTCGAAAATGTCGACCCGAACTGCCGCATCGCTCTTTCGCAGTTGTATGTCGTCTACCCGAACTGCTCTCAGCGATGCTACATCGAGGACTGTGAGAAGATGTTCTTCGTCGACACGAATGTTCAGGAGGGCTTCGGTCCTCCGACGCAGCGCATTGAGGCGACGACGGTGATCAACTTGATGTCGTCCAAGTTCATTTATCAGAAAGTGGACGAGTACCTCACGATGAACTCGATTGAGCTGATCGCGTCGCTGGGCGGAAATCTGAGCCTTTATCTGGGTGCAAGCTTCCTCGCGTTAATTCACATTATCGTCTTCGTCGTCAAATTGCCGTTCGAATGCGGTGGCAAGGGCTCGGGGAAGCCAAAGCCAGTCGTTACTGAATCAAAACGCAACGGCGAATATGGTCATCTCGAGGCGCTTATCAAGATTCTCGTTGACGACATTTCGCAGATGCGACGACGCGTGAGGGCTTTGGAGACACAACATGCCCTTGCAAACTTGGGCAGTAGATTCTCTGGAGAACCTCAGCAGCGGCAGCAGCACCGCGTAGGAAATTGGTTGCACAGATAGCCCTAAACTAATTTCTGTTCGCACAACAAGGGCCCGTCTGACATGGACTTGTCACAGTCGTCCCTCTATCCCCTTTGCCCTTTTCTTTCTCCCTCCCCAAATCGTCGGGCAAACGTCGAAAATATACTGGCGCACTGTACCATACGTCCATGTCCATTCACTCAAATATGCAGTCACACTCACATTTTTTGGAGCTGAAGCGTAGGCGAAAAGTAACGTTTTTTGACTGGAGCAGATGTGTATAAAAAAATTCGACTTTTCGTAAACATCGGATAACAGAAGATACCGTATTATCTCGATTTAAGACAGTGTTGGCCGGTTGGCATGCAATATGCAGCCTTTTATAACAAGGGAGAGATGAGTAGTGCAAATTTGTCTGTTGCAGCATCGAGCTCGTACGTGTAAAAACCGGCCAGTGGTACTGGCCTAAATCCGAGATAATACGGTAGTACAATTATTGTAAGGCACGGAACTCTGTGTTTTATTTATAGAAACAAGACCATGACAACGCGGGCAATGTCAAGTATGTACAAGCTGCTTTATTCGGCAAAACTTGCAAATTTGATCTCACTAACACTGCATCAAACACAAACCGTATTTATTTTTGTTCGACAATAATGATATAGTCAACAAAAAGTAAAAAACTATTTGAAACATCTAATTATGTGTACGCAAACACAAAATGCTGCTGCTAAAATATTAGCCTCTCAGCTACCTCACAGTTCTACAAATATAGCAGCGCTCAAAGCTTTTACAGGTAGATATTGGTACAAAGTTATGACGAGCCGCCATATGAAGAAACAGCACTAAATGCGGCAGTGATACCAAACAAGACGGCACCGAAAAAGGCATTCTCTGGTAAAAATGTGCCACTTTCGATTCCCAATTTTCTTTTTAGTCGCATCGAGAACACTCTGAACATGCGAAAATTCGCTTTCGATTGTCGAACATGTTCTGGAATAAAAAATCCAGGAACATTCAGCATACTCGAGTTGAAAAGTTGGCAAAATGCGGTGTTCTATTGAAAAAGAATCTCGTGAATGCGGTATTCCAGAGAAATACAATCTTAAAATACCGACTTCAAAAGCAAAATTAAAACCCAGTACGAATTTTCTAGTAAATGCTGTGTACACGACAATCACACATATCATGCTGAAGCTTTCTCGATTCTAAATAGGCAAAAAGCTAGCTACGCGTCGGCACAAAACAATAAAGAAGACGCCGGAAGTAGTGATGAACGGAATGAACTGACGGTAAAATGAAGACATAGTTGAGTCTCCAAAGTCATCCAACCTCGCATGCGGACGGCAAAAGTACAATAATCGTCCAGAACTCATATGTTGGACTTCACACCAAAAACGAGTTTTTGGTCCTGCGTCGAACAATACAGTATCCTGAGCTACTGTCTGCGTATAAAAAACTAAAAAAAAACAAGACACCTATCCCATTTTACATTCATCACTAGCCACTCATAACAAAATCCAACTTTCTAAAGGGTCCGCAAAAAGTCGACAGACACGGTTTGAGGGCATCGACAACAATTGTTGAGACATTACACATGTAGCCTCTTGCCTTACATTTTCGTGCCACATAATGTATGCAGTCTAAATATGAACTTTGGCTACCATGTCCTGTCGACTTTTTACGGACCCTTTATAAAAAATAGAGGCACGACTAAAAGTACATACCAAAAAAATTATGAAGCCATAAAAATGCAATGAGAATTAAAAATACACGCAAATTATTTCGAATGATTGTCTATAACGCGATGCACCTCGAAGTGAGTCGAAGAATGTGACACCAACGTAAATCTTAGGCTCATTATCAATACGCGTATTGGCAGGCGAGATATATGCAAAGAAATACACGCTGAAAAAGTTGGTCCATCAAACTTATGTAGAAAAAAAATGAGAACAAAACAACTGAGAATTGCATGACGTAACAATGAGGCCAAAACGTCAAGCTTGTCCACGTCAGAATTGGATGTCACGCGCCGAAGGCACAATCAGTAATCTCGCTCTAGGATCGCTAACAGCGCTTCACGCGTTCGACCAGTCGTGTTATCCTGCAAAGAAAGGATTATATATCGGATGCGTGGATCGATAGAAAAGATGGAAATCTTTTGATCCAAAGCTTCAGAGCACTGATGACGGTGCGAGGAATAGTCCATTTACTTTACTTCAAGACACTTGAGGCAGTGTTTTTTGAGTGAAAAAGTCGAAATTTTTCGGCGCTAATTTTTCCTCAATTTCTGCCGTTTCTGCTACTGTATTTTCTTGTAAATATGGCCTTCCAAAATTTTGATGTTCGGTTCTACTGAACTCAACTTGAAGTCTAATCAATTCGATTCATTTCAGAGTACACCCAATTCGATCGAACTAAATTCAATTTGGAGCAAAATCGATTCAATTCGAACGCAAACAAACTCATTTCAATTTGGCATCAAATCAATTCAATTCAAAATAGAATCGATTCCAAGTCGATTCTCACTTTTGAAAAGTCTTTCAATTTGCTTTCGAAATTTCTACGCGTTGACCGTCGCTATTCAACTCACTCGCTTCCAAAACGATCGAGAAAATGAAGAAAGCTCGCCCCTTCTCTAGTTCTTACCTCAATCGTGTTCACGAGTGACTTGTTATACATGCGTTCGAACTCGTCCCGAATCTCAGGCAAGTCTGCCTCTGCACGACAGACAATCACGCGAACGAGCATCTCATCCGTCCTTCCTGGCCCACTGAGCGCTTGCTGAAGGAGTTCGGCAAAAAGTTTAGGTCGATTCTTCATGGCTTTCACTAGAGAGAGACAATTCGGTATCGACTGAAACAAAATCGATCGACTAGTTTACCGATCATGATGAGACACTGTTCGGCGTCTGGCTTGAACTTCATGCTCAGCCCGCTGAGGCTCGCTTGGCTGAGCACGCCGTAGTGGTAGAAGACGCGACGCAGATGAAGCGGATGCTGCAGGCAGAAGATGCGAATCATCTCTGCTTCGTCTTGCTCTTCGTGCTTCGAGTTCGGCGGATGACGAAGCGTTTCCAATAGGATCTTCAATGGGAAAGAAGATGAAGATGTGGGATATGTCGAAGAAGAATCGTTTTACAGTAAACGACATCCGCCCCCATTCAAGTTAGTACAATCTCAAAACCGATTCGATCTTCGATGCTCCTGAAACCTCAGTCAAATCAAATCAGTTGAATTCGATTCGAGCTCCAAACAATTTGATTCTGTTTTGACTTCAACTTCAGCGAATCGGAATCTTTAACGACTCTTCATGGCTTCTTCATAGAATCTTTACGGTTTCTTAGCAAAATCAAATCGATTGGATTCAAAAATTTTCGAATTTTCCAAGCGTTTCGATTCAGTTATGAAATTTCCTCGTTTTGGTCTACGCCATTTAAAGCTTGTCAGTCGATGAAAATGGGTGAAAACGATATTTTGAAACAAAGTTGAAGTTCGAATCTGCGAAGCATCTACTAATACCTGTGCATCTTCGACAGCATCGCGCTCATTCACGTTCGCGTTCTCGCTCCTTCGCGCTGCGCAGAGCGCGATAACGATGCGTCGATAGAAGTTCGACGTTATCTTCTTCAGATCCGATTCGAGATCTTTGTTGTACACTACATAAAGAACGGGCAAAGCGTGCTCACATGACCTGCATCGAGCTTCCTTCCATCATACATCTCTTGTAAGCGATCTCGATGGCGACCAGCTCGCGATTCGTTCTCGTGCACATAATCTCGTTCACGGTGATCTCTATCGGCGCCTGCCCGACGACCGCCTTATGCAGACGAATGGCGTCGTACTCGTCTGGCGAAAGCATCAGCGCGACGATGACCGGCTCGCAGTCGCGATAGAGAAGCTCGATCAGATCCTTCATCAAATCCTGTGCGCAAAAGGCCTTCGGTGCTTTTCACGAGAAATATCCAGCGCGTCACCATGATATTTTTGAACTTATCTCCAGAAAGAAATTTTCTTTAGTATAGCCATTTGTTTTCTGTCGATAATTAGTTAGCAAAAAGCTTATAAAATTTTGCGATTTTTTTCCGGCCGAAGGAATTTGAAGATTCTGCGTGACGTGCTGAACATTCTTAAATAAAAAGCTCCCTCCGCTTTTTCTGTGCCAAAGAAACATCCCTGTATGACGTCACGAAAAAGCTCTTACCCGATCATAGAGATGCTCGTAGGCCTTTCGAATGTCCTGTCGTTGCTCGTTCGAGCGTTCGCAGAGCAGCCGCAGCGCGGAGGTCGAATCAACGCCGACGCCCTGAATGGCGTTCCGTAGCGTCTCAGCGTCGATCTCCTCGGGCGATGTCGGCTGTGGCTGATGACGTCTGGGTAGGATGACCATCTCTTGCCCACCAGCGCCACGCGACACCGGTCGTGATGGCGGTCGCGAAGTGGGCTTCGTCGCCGACGAGGTGAATGACGGAGGTGGTGAAGGAAGACGTTGACTGTAGACTTCTTCGATCTTCGGTGTCTGCGCGAAAGGCTTCCTCTGTGCATACGGTGAGGAATCGCCAGCGGGTGGAATAATAATGAAGTCGTCGGATTCGGGTGAAATCGGACGACGATTGGAGCCCGGAGGGCGTTCTTCACTCCTCTGTCGGACGAAAGAACCTTCACGCTTCGCCATGTACTGGTCGACCTTGCTCTGGAACCACGAGCCGGGTGTGCGCTTCTCGGACTGCTCGACGATGTGCGACTCCTGTGTGAGGGGAAGACGGGGAGGTGAGGGAAGATCTTCATGACTTCGACGAGAGGAATTGAGGAATTTTGAACGGGCGTTGCCGAACCACGATGGGGGAGACTTGGTTTCAGTGCCGTCACCGCCCGTGATTGTCTCTTCGTAGGTGGTACGCTCGATTCGAGATGAACTGAATGAGCGGTGAACGTTTGTTGTCTGCTCAGCGGGCGCATCTTCGCTCTTTAGCGCGCGACGATAGCTGCCGCGAACCACTTGGTTACGCGAGAAACCGCCATCGTCGAAGGACTGAAAGTAGTTTTAGAGTCAGATGTAGCTGGGGTGCTATTCAGAAAGTGAATATATTGGCATTCTGGACTCCGAAGGCCATATTGAGGGACCATATTGAAGAAACATATTGAGGGACCATACAAGGATAACTATCAAATAATTGAGGGACCATATAAGGATAACTATCAAATAATTGAGGGACCATATAAGGATAACTATCAAGTAATTGAGGGACCATATTGAGAGCTATACTGAGGGACCATATCGAGGGACCATAAAAGGACAATTATCAAATAATCCCCAGTTGGTAAAAGATGCTAATTTCAAATAGCTAGTCTTCTAATCTTAGCATAAAGATTGCAGAAAAATTGGTTTGTCTCTTCCTCGTCATCGTCATCTCTTCCTACTGCTTACATCGTCGTCGTATGCTGGAGGATTTCTGCCGTTGCGCCACGTCTCAACTGCCATCATCAGTTTCTTATTAGCTTCTTTGTTTGCACCTGGAAAAGTTCAGTAAGTTCCAATCGTCTTGTCGTTGTACAGTCCAGCGGGGAAGGAGCTAAAGCTGGGCAAATTCGACTCACGCTCGCCAACGTGTTATCACTGGAAACGATGTTCCAGAACGCTTGGATATAAGAAAGCATGGAACTGAACGAGTACACACAATACAGTTGTTAGTCCCCTGGTATTTCCGCAAAAAATAAGTGACATATGGGACGCGACAACGCCGATACGTCTAGACAGCTATTTCTATTAGCACAAAATTCCACCAAAAGGTTTTCGCAAGGCTTTGTCAAAAAGCTGTTCAACCAAATTCGTGAAAACGCCGGCGTCAAAAAGTCAGAAGCGGCAAAACTGCTAGTATGTAAAATAATGGGTAGAAAATCTGGGTTTTCGCCTTCTATTTGTCCAGCAGAAATGAATAATACATAGAAAGGAAAACAGATAGCTGCGTCGAACAACACAGCAACGCCAATGATGACACTATTCAAGAGGTGGGCAGCAATCAGCTGATAAACCGGAGGATCAGCGCCGGCAGGTAAACGACCATTAGCAGACATGACCGTCGCGAGCACCGGCACACATCACAACAGCGTAGTACTTAATTACGCGAAAAAATATTTACAAAAATCAAGCGGGCAGCAGAAAAAAACCAATCGAAGCTACAAGTCTCAAGTCTTAGATAAAATGCTTACAACATTGAACAACGAGCAAGACAAGCATTTTGTACGGAAATGTTGGATTTCGATAAGGTATTGTGGAAAAATATAAAAAATATTAAATGTTAAATATATAAAAAATAAAAAATGTTAAAAATTACGTCAACGCCACAATAGAAAATGCTGTCAAACGACAGCTGTCGGCAAAAAAGAAATTTTCAGCAAAAAAGTGAAAGTAGGCTTAAGCTTTCCATCAACAACATCGTCTATATTTGACAAAAAGGTCGAAAAATCACATGATCGATTCGTTGCCGATGGGACCTGTTGTCTATGTACATGTGCTATTGCTTTCGCTGACTATGACGTAACAGAGCCTGAGAGAGAAAAGTTTGACCAAAAATTCAGACGCCGATCGAAACCAGGCGCCTACTAGGACCGAAGTTCAAGCATGATTTGTAGTGCTTCACGCGTTCTTCCATGCGTATTATCCTAAAAAGACCTGCGTTGCTGAATCGATTATTCTATCATGAGATTCCTTACAACAACAGCCGTTTCTAGTGGCTTGTGATAGATTTTCTCGAATTCGCGACGAATTTCGGGCAAGTCCAGCTCGCCACGACAGATGATCACGCGGACAAGAATCTCGTCCGTTCGGCCCGGTCCGACGAGCGCTTTGTGGATTAACTCGGCGAAGAGCTTTGGACGATTCTTCGTCACTTTCACTGGAAAATCGATTTGATCAATTGTGGAAAATCGAAATTTGATCAATTGTGGAAAATCGAAATTTGATCAATGAAATTTTTTCCGCACCGAGCATGATCAGGCATTGCTCAGCTTCGGGTCGGAATTTCTTCAAGTTGTCGAAGCCGTGCCGGCTAATCATACTGTAGTGGTAGTAGACGCGTCGCAGGTGTGGCACGCTTTGAAGACAGAGAATGCGGACAAGCTCGGCTTCATCCTGCTGCTCATGCTTGCGGGACATGTGCTTGAGAATGCCGAGTAAAATCTTAAAATGAGGATGATGAGTAAATCCAGTGATTTTTAACAAGGACAAGGCATGTAGGGTCAAAGTGACCGTCGCAGGAAGGGGTCATTCATTAATGACGTCACTTAAAAATTCAAAATTTCTTGACCCATCCACCCAGGCAGGTGACGTCACTAATGAATGGCCCCGAAAGTCGACGTCAACATTTCCACAGAGTGGCATAAAGGTGCAAATACATCAACGACGGTCAATAGGAAAAATTATCAGAAACAAAGCGAAAAGATGCAAAACTCTGCGAGTAGAATCGATTCCGCCCTGAATAAAATCAAATAAAAAATCTTGAAGCTACTAGTCGTATTGTTAAAACGGTCGCTATGTTACCGGTATTACTGGAAATGAGGCATTTCTAGAAACGCATGAAGTTCTGGCAGGCATTGTGGGGAGAAGGTGGCCAAAGATACAATTTCCTTCGTTATCTTCAGACTTGGATATCAACTTAATATATAAAGTGATAGCGGATGTTAATCAAGCACACTTAAGGCCATACTCACAGCTAAAGGATAATCGATTGAAAGCTAAAACAATTTCATGTCTAAATACATTTTTCCGGCAATGTCTGCCAGAACCTCAGACGTTTCTAGAAATGCCTCGTTTCCAGTAATGCCGGTAATATGTGCAGGCCTGGGCATGACCCGACTGTGGCGGCAGTTGTTTTTTTACAAAGTTCGAGACGTGGCGATTGGAGATGATTGAATGATCTACTTGCAAGGTTATGACTTCCTTTTGTTATTCAGAATTACACATATTTTACTGCGAGCTGTGACGTTTCGTCTCAAGTACTACTGGCGGCGTGGAATCGATTCAAAACGAATCAAACAGTGGCGAGAAGCCAAAATCAATTCGACGTCATAGCTGAGAGAACAAAATCGATTCAAACCGAATCTATGCTGACAGGACAAAATCAACTCCGAACGAATCGATGAGTATTAGAGAGAAACTCGTTTCGAAACTAATCGAACATCACTGAGATAGTGTCGATGGCAAAATCGACTTCAGACAATTCCTTTTGGCCGTCACTAGCATACGTTTTGGACCCTTCATTTTCGATCACCAAAGTGATGTCATAAATGCATGTCAAAAAGAAAGGAGTCACAACGTGCTTACTTGTGCATCTTCGGCGGCGTCACGTTCGTTCACGTTCGTGTTCTCGTCGCGCCGAGCGGCGCAGAGAGTAAGCAGAATTCGTTTGTAGAAGCCCGTAGTCACCAGAGCGACATCGGACTGGAGATCTTTGATAAACACTGAAAATCAAAGCTCCTCGATCTTGAAAGAGTAAACAGTCTAACATTTGCGTGCGGGTGGAAACGCCTAACTCGAACAGTTTTAAAAATGAAAAATACAGATAACTTTGCGTGCACATTATATTGATTCAGATCCTTAATACGGTTAAATTTTTTGACCGTATTTAAAAATGATTTAACCGTATTTAAAAATGATTTAACCATATTTAATAAATATCTAATTTTTTGGCTCTTGGTCACTTCACTGCAGCTAAGCGTGCTCGAGTTCTTCTAAATCTTTTCGCTGCAACTCGTCACCTAGTGATGTTTCTACCCGTACATCGTTTGTAGGCAGCTTCAATAGCGTCGAGCTCGCGATTCGTCCTCGTGCAGATGATCTCATTGAAGGTCGACTCAATCGGTGCCTGACCGTTCACCGCCTTATGCAGTCGAATAGCATCGTAGTCGTCCGGCGGAAGCATCAAGGCGACGATGACCGGCTCGCAGTCAGAGAAGAGCGTGTCGATCAGCTCCTTGGCAAGGTCCTGTCAAAGAAGACATCGCACAGCTTGTAGAAGCTGGAAGTTGTCACAGCTTGTAAAGCTGGAACTTTCAGTAAAACCTCACACCTTCTCATAAAATCGACTGTACGCCTTCCGAATTTCCTGCCTCTGCATATTCGTCCTTCCGCACAACAACCTCAGCACCGACGCCATATCAAGCCCTCCAGTGCGTTGAATAGCACCATGCAGCGTCTCAGCATCGATCTCTTCCGGTGTCTTCGGTTCCACCCTCCGAAGCGATTGCCTGGACGACGGTCTCGACGGCCGTCGTTCAATCTCTTCAACGAATGTCACCGGCGGTGTCTGTGCCCGTCGGCCATACACCTCCTCGCGTCTCACCGGCTTTGGCGTCATCACTGGATCGTCAAGATTCCCATCCACGCTCCTTGACATCGATAGTTTGCGTTCTCGTTTCACAAGATACTGTTCCACTCTCGTCTCGAACCACTCCTCCTCCTCGATTGGAATCGTCCGTTCGCTGCCGTGTTTCGAAAGTGACGGCAGTATTGGTCCGGGTTCGCGCTTCACGGGGATCTGGATGACGCGCGGTGATGGAGATCGACCTCGTTCGTCGTAGAGGGGAAGTGTCTGTGGTCGACGTGCTTCGGCTGGCTTTGGCGCCGTCAGTGGAGGCGGGTTTGGAAGCCACTTGGCGGGTGCTCGTCCTCGGTCGTCACGATTGTATGTTGTGACTTCGTTTGTTCGACTCGCGCTGTAGGAGCGATAGGACTTCGATGTCCGATCGAACCGTTCAGCGTGGTTCTCGTCAGGACGAAGTGCTTGACGATAACTGGCGCGAGCGCGGTCGCGCTGAAAGGGGACGTCGTCATCGTCGCGGGGACTCGCCTGGAATTTATATCGAACTTTATTCTTTGTTTTCCACGCTCAGCGCGGGGACGTGCACAGATGACGTCACGTCAGAAATGAGCGTTCATTGCTCAGGGGTCGTGCATTTATGGCGTCACGGAAAGTTGACTTTTCGGACCCTCCTCCACCTAAACCGTGATGCCATACATGTACGGCCCCTCACTCATTCAGGTGTTATGTTTTTTCAGACTTCCATAGCCCCAACCAAGGCGTCATATGTGCAGTGTGCACACCCCTGTGAATCCATTGTCCTGCGCTTAACTTTGACACCGAATTGTAATCATGTGTAAGAATTTCAATCATAATTTGAAGGGACCATCCCCTCAAAATCGGAGGTTGTGCCGGTGTTGAAATAGGGTCGGTTGACCGATGCAAACGCGAATGTTAAACTCTTTCGCCCCAATTTTCTGGCCAGATCAATCGATTCAAATCATGCGTCCCGCCAATTCTTTATCCCTCACGTCAGGCTAGGAATGTTTCGCACCTCGGCCAAGTATTGTACGCGTGGGTTCCGCCAAATCTCGGCGTCAATGTCGACTCGAAATTTGAGGCCATTTTTTGGCGTCGACGGCTGCAACGCAAAATTCATTGAAATGAGGATCGAGTTGAGTCACACATATGCACTATTACGTCTGTCAACAACCGACCTGCGAATGCGGCCGCGAATCAATATATCGCTCGTCGGGATACTCCGACTGAACGAGACGGGCGGCGCTGAAGAGAATACGTTTCACGAACAGGGTCGCATTGCCGACAATGTCCATTCGATCGCCGTCGTGTAGCACTAGCCACACCTCAGCACCGCGCGGTGAGCATTGTCGGGCTTAGAAGTGAAGTGAAGCGTGAAATGAAAATTTTACATTATCCCGCATTTTCACTACCAAATAATTTGCTCCTGTTCAACTTCTCGGCAAAGTACGGCCCGAGCACGCACTGAATCGAGTTCCCTGCGCACTCCTCGGTGACGCCAGACCACGGCGCGAAGTAGCGGAAGAGAAAGTCGTAACGACCGTAGTCACTGTCGCCCATCGCGATGCACACGCCGTGGACGGGCCCGCGGGGAAAACTTCGCATGATCTCGTCGCAAATGTTCGGGTTAACGGCGAGTAAATGATCGCTAAATATAGGGACCATACATGTATGACGTCACGGAAAAAAGTTGACTTTTCGCACCCCCTTCCCTACGTCACGGTTTTTTCTATACTCATATTCGGCGAGACCCCCCTCCCTCCCCCCAACCGTGACGTCATA
>JAQGBB010000398.1:0-20124 GCA_034691745.1 Prismatolaimus dolichurus
TTGTGCTTGTTGGATGTGTGCCTCGTCATGATCGGGATAGGGCAGAGGTTAGACTGAAACTGAGTTGCGGGAGACACCTGAGCGAGTTACTGATGGAAATAGCTCGTGTCTTTGCTCACATTTCCGTCTCGAAATAGTCAGTGCCATTGCGTAGCCTCGGGTGTTATTTTGATGCTTGCTTGGCAGCTGACATTGCGCGTCTTGTTGCTTTCTCGATTACGCTCTTCAATTTCGTACTCGGAGACGAGAATCATTAGGCGCGTTGTGGGCGGGCAACAGGGGCCGAGAGGTGAGAAGCTGTCGGAGGTGAGGAGGTGCTGGCTTTGCGCTTAGCGGGGAGAAAGCGGGTCTTCTGCTGGGGAGATGCACATAGCGTGCATTCGTGCGCTTAGGTACCTAGGTTTTCTCACCTAGCATTCACTCTCGAGCTAGGATCCTTCTAAGGCAAGCTCTGCACGATCGTAGCTGTGCGTAGAATTCATGTCCTCTCGTACTCGTCCTTGCTTGCTCAGGCTTGGCTGCTGTTTGCATTCGGGGCGTGTGTCTCGAAGAAGCTATCGTCATAATACGATGAGCGTGTAGGGCAGTGCAGCGTAGGTGGACGCCACAACAAGCGCATTGCTTTATTCGTTTCACGATGGTTTCTAAATGCTATGCGGTTGCGGGCGGTGCAGCGCTTCATGGGATTCTGTGCGACAAGGGAAGCGTGTGTTGCGGACTGGCATTAGGCAAAAGAAGGCAGGCTACATGTGTGCATGTGCGACGGAGGTTTGTCGAAAGTGCCTCGAGGATCGATTGTACAACAGTTACCGTACATGACGAGATAGATGTGCTCAACTGATTCGCGGAGGTGGCGTGCTGGTGACGGTGTCAGTCGGTGTCGGGATGTTCTGTTTGCTTAAACGTCAGCAGGTGGTTGTTATATTAGATTGAGTTGTGCATTCGTTTTCATCACTGTCTCATTCTACACTACACATGTTCGTGACGTCGACGGATGCACTCGTGCTCGAAGGAATACGATAATGCGTTGAACGCAGGCAGTGATCGACGTCATGCTTGTCGAGCAGAAATTGTGTACCACGTGCTTCTATACGTCATTTACTCGAACGAAGTGTGCAGCCACTTGACTCTAGCCGAATCCGACGGATGAGAAATAGGAGGGATTCGTTCAGTTTACTGTTATAGTGTCGTGTTCGATTTTCGATTGTTTATTTACGGACTTAGTCGCCATTAGCTGAGCTTTGACTGATTAAGCGAGTCTTACGTTGTGCGATTTGCACGAATGCGCGGGCGAAGCACGTGTTTAGTCGTACTTTGTACTAGTTTGGGTGGTTTATTAGCTGCTATGCCGACTTTCTCACGCTCTTTCGCTTGTATGACCAGTAGGATTATTGTGAGCAGCTGAGTTTCAGTGCTGCTTAGATGGTCAGATGAATGCCGGATCTAACTCGTGACGTGTGTACTTTAGCACCTTCATTTGTGCACCGGCTGCACGTGTTCTCTTTACGGCGTCGGATTGACGTTGACTAATCGTTTAATGTGCTGTGTTATCGCCACTCCGTCACTTGTGCTGCGACGCGAATACGGTAGTTTAGCGTAGCTTCTGAATTGTAGCTGAGCGGTCATGTGTGCGAGCTGTACTGACTGATAGCTGCTTGCCGCCCCTCGCTTTATTTACTGCGTGAACGCAGGTGCGCCTGCTGCCGACTAGGCGACATTTAATTTCGTTGAGGGGGTGGACGCAACGCGGCGACATGCCCAGTAGGGTCAAGAGTCAGCAGGAGCAGCTGAAACTTTCGTCGTAGTCGCACCCTACTAGAGATAAGCTCGCTGGCGCCCCATCGTATCGCACATTCCGGATGTAGTAGGTGCAAAGGTCGTTAAGTGTGCGTTCTTCGAAGATAGGTAGATAGAATGCACGAGCTGACAATAGCAGCTGATTAACAAGCGAATGCAGGGTCCGTCTTCGTTAGCCAAACGATACTGAGCTTTACAACGTGACAATTATCGATTGATTTTGACTCTCCATTGCATTGAGAAAAGTAATGGACACTCATTGAGTTATTCTTGCTTGTTTAGCTCGACAATCGTCGTGTTCCACTCGAGATCTCTCTCCTCTATCATGTACGTCACGTGTCTGGCGTCATCGACTTTATCGACTGGTGCGAGAGCAACGATGGTTTTCTCATCGCGATGGGCAAACCGTCGAATAGTATCGACCTTTTTGACTACATCTCGCAGCGAGGAGCGCTTAAGGAGGACCTTGCGAGGCACTTTTTCAAGCAGGTATGTTTCATACAGTCGTTGATACAAGCAGCTAACGCTTTATTTCTTTACTCTTCACCTTGCAGGTTCTTGACACTGTGATCGCGTGCGCCAATGCTGGTATCATCCATCGCGATATCAAGGACGAAAACCTTGTCGTCGATCTGCACACTATGACTATCAAGTTGATCGATTTTGGCTCCGGTGCTCTGCTCAAGGATACGCCCTACACGGACTTTGAAGGTGAGATTATGTACTGTACGTTTAGGTGTACAGTGTGTGTTAATAACTTCCTCGTGTACGGTAGCTGTTTGACTGAAGATGTCAGAGGAGGTAGACGTGCATCGTTGTTAAGTGCGCTTTTCTTTTTGTGCTCACGTCTGCGCTTTCAGACGTTCTTTTCTCTTTTCTTTTCAACCTTGCTTTTTATGTGCTTTCTCGAACGAGACATTGCTTTTTCTTCCGTCTCGCTTCATGTTTTCTATGCATCTTCCGCTTGTCTTTCTCACTTCGCTTTCCGCTGTGAAATGGATATAATTATTATCCTGTACGTTATGCATAGCTGTTGGAGAAGCACTGGGCGTGCACTGCAGCGGGCGAAACATAATCGATTTTGTGTCTCGCATTTTTATGTCCACGTAAAGTGTTATGCGTGGGTTATGTAGGCTTCATCTATCGGGTTTGCTTCGCGAAACAGGTGGTTTCCCGCTGCTTGCGTAGAGGAGCTGTTCTTTGAGCGTGGCTCAACGGACGTGATGAGGACATTTTTATGTCTCTGCAGGCGGGCGGGCAGATGAGAGATGTTTCGCAATCGGTCAGATGCAAGGCAGGCAATGTATTGCTGTCGAGTCGAAGTCAGGTAGATACACGTATGTTAGCTGGGTCTCTTGGGACGCAGGCTGACAGCGATGGAGCTCTGCGAGCGAGTTTTTTCCCGTTTGCCTATCATTCAGTCGAGGACAACGAGAGGAGTGAATGAGCGTGACGACGGGCGGGGTGAGGCAGGGAGAGGACGGAGTTGGTTACTGCAACCCTCGGCTGTTTGTGTGTTATGTACGATAATGATGACGTTCTCTTTGCGCAACGCCGACGCTGCCGAGAGGCGGAAGTCTGAATGGGATTCGTTTTGTTTTTGTGCGTTGGCTGGAAATGAACGAGCAAGCGGTGCTGCTATTAAGACGGATAGAGTGCTTTTCGCGCTTTATGAACGACTTCCGTTTGTGGCTGTGTGGTTTTTTCATTGTGTGCTCGAGTGCGGGCCTGTTGTGGGTGGGCAGGAAGCGCGGGATCGAGTAGCGTGTACATTAGCTAGGAAGAGGAGCTATTTATTAAACGTGCAAAATCGTCGACGGAAAGCGACGTTGCCTGGTGCAAACGCACGAGCACGCGTTTTTTGCACGCTTTCTCTGCGAAAGAGATCGCTTTGTTTTTTTTAAGAGTTTGTTTTTATTGAGAGAGTTGGTCCTCAATGTGCATACAAGTTCACGAATCGAGTGAGTTTGATGTACTAGGCTTACGTGCAGTTTTGAAAGAGAAGTGAATGAAGAACGAACGTTCTTCGTTGTGTAGGGGGCGTTTGCTGCAAAGTGAGATAGATGCTAGCTTTCCTCGAAGCTCGCTTGTGCTTTACAGCGTAGGAAAGCGACAAACGCTAAAGCACTCTGTTGAATTACAAACGTTCGTTTATTGCGTAAACTCTCTCCCCGCCTATTCTGTGTCTTTGCGGCTTCCTTGTTTTATGTAGCTACGGGCGGTATGCAGCTGGAGATAGCGTAGCGTAGGGGAAGCGAGGGCCAGTGTAGTACTCACTGAAATAACCTCGTCTCTGTTTGGCATGCCCTCTCTTAATCGATGTGCCCATTTTCTCGCTGATTAGTTTCTATAAGTCGCTCGGTTCGCGCCGTTCTATCGGCTGCTTCGAAAGTGATTTGCTTGTCTGCCTTTATGTGCACGTGTGCCAGAAGAGCGAGCGAGTGAGTGAGCTAATTTTATCATCAACTGACTAATACTGTTTTGGCTTCGTTTCGTCCGTCGGCTGGCTAGCTCCTATTAGCTGCGTGTGGCCGACCACGTGCGCACGCACTCGAGATGTTTTGGCGTTCGGGCTTTATCTGACGACCTACTCGTGTAGGGGCTTCCCTGCTTGCTGATTATGATGAGCTCGTGCCTGCGGAATCTGGATGGATCGATAGCGAGAGGTTTCTGCGAGATAAGATTTGCAGATAGCGAAGACTGTTTTGACGAGCAACGGACGTGCCGTCCGACGAGGCTAGTCAGCGAGGTCCTAGGTAGAAGAAGTTGGATGGAGGCCGATCGTGGCTTTTATTGGCACGTGTTTGCCGCGGAATTTCATGGCCGATTGAAGCGCGTCGGGCGGCGGTGACGCGAAGCACAGATAAGAACAACGTGTGACTGTGGTCGAAGGTTAAATCGAGGGTCCTGGTGAGACAGAATGAGGACGATGAGGTTTTAGTGCCTATGCGTGACTGGCAAGAGAAGCCCGAGAGCGAGACAATTTTGAGTTTATAATTGGCGGGTGGACTGACTCGTCCTGACCGAAGATAACGATCCGTCGCCGGTCTCGAAGCAAGGTTAATGTGTGGGTCTCGAATTTTTATGTGAGCTCTCTCGCGATTAGGAGCAGATCGTTCCGTTGGAATGTCGTGCACGTTTGTTGAGGGGTCTTTTACTACTCTGACATCTTAAGGGAGCGAATTAAGACGGAGTGAGACACCAACCGGGGCGCACGTGCGAGCGACGTCACAGTGTAGAGTACCTATGTGGATCGCTACTTTCTATGTTCTATATAAAAATGTCGAAGACGAACGAGCGAGAGTAGGGCATCGAAAAGTGGCGCGCGCGCGTGCATTCGGTCGTGGTGGCATCTGAGGTCAACAGCCTCTGGCTGATGGGTTCGTTTCCGTAATGGACGGATGAGGCAGGTAGTCTACGTGCGTGTGTACGTGTATGTTTGAATGTGTACTTAATGGCGTCTCTATTGAGTCGGGTTTGGCTGAGTGCCAACCGCGGAGGAAAGTGGAGAACGATTGACGAAGCGTTTGTTGCTGGGACCCTCTGATTGATTTTGAGTTAGTGGGGGACGCACTGCAGAACATTCGTTTTCGAAAGCTGAAAAATGTGCGCCAACGTCTAGCGGAAGTAAATATTTGCCAGACAGACGAGGCAGCGCTAGGACGGGAGGTCGAGTGACCGACGGCCATCGTCGTGATTCATTGGTCAGCTTTCGCTCCCTCTGTGTGTTCAGCTAGCTAGACGGTCGCTATTTTACTGTCGTGCTGCCATTGTTTTCGTCGTTGTCCTTCGGTGGTGTTTACAACTTGCGGAATGGTCGTCGAGGAAGAATAGGGGATCAGTATCGCTACTCGGTAGTCTGATTATTAGCAAGCGGTAGTGCCATGTAGACGTGAGCTTCGAATACAGTTGTTTACGCTTTGCTAGCTTCTTTTTTCGGCGAGCTATTTTTCCGTCTGTCTCGACGGCTAGCGACGAGAGGTGGCGGAGAGTAACTGCATGTAATAATTGAGGGGGGCTGAAGGGCAAGAAAGACGTCTGGAGAAAAGTTCATTTGCGCAATTGCGGCTGGATTTTCTGTCTCTAGACAGACTCCGAAACGACTGGTACGCCCATGCGCACGCAAAAAAGTTTTCCTGCAGACCTGCCCGCCCGACCGGGTTTATCCTCTTTCATCCGTTTAGCGCAGCGACCTTGCTTCTGTTGCGGCTAGCCGGTCGAAGCTGTCGCATTACGTAATGTATGCATATAATAAATAAATGCTCTTTTTCCTTTCTTCCTTGTTGCTCTGTGCCAATGTGGGAGGCAGCGAGTATGTCTCCCAGCGACGTTGCGTGCATGTCGTCTCGTGTTGCAATTTATTTTTCTTCGCCTCACTTTTCCCTCCCTTCGTCCGCACGCATTCGTCGCTGGTTGTGTGGGTCGCTTGCATTGATTTCTGTGAGCTCAGCTGCTTTAGATGGCGTCGTTTCCCTTTCTGACCGTCGGGATGTTGTGTGACGCATGTTTGCCTCCGTGCGATACTGCAGGGTTTCGACATTTTTATGCAATTAGCGAACGAGTTTAGCAGTAGGGACGAAGTAGGATGAGTTTGAGTACGTGAGGAGGAACGTTTGTTTGGCAGTGTAAGCACATTTAACCTTTATTGCTGTGAAGTTGAGTTGTAAATTTGACGAATCGAAGAGGGTCTGCAGAGTGCATTCTTGGCGTTCTTTGCGTTGGTCGTTCTGGAGAGCAGGCGGTGGAGGAATCTAGGTTAGCCTGCGCACGCCCGAGTTGTGTAATAGTATTTTGAGGATTTTTATGTGTTTTTTACTCCAAACTGCAAGTAAGGCCACTTTTGCGTGTGACGTCACAAATGAGGAGGACACGACCTGCTCGAGTATAATGCGAAGAATGAGGAAGCTGTGAAAAAGATGGGGAAGTGGTAGCAAGGATAAACAGACGCGTGTAAAGTATATACGAGTTGTATGCTATAGCTGTCCTTATATGTACTTTACAGTCTGTTAGCACACTTAACGGTGCCGAATCGGTTTTAGGCACACGCGTGTATAGTCCACCCGAGTGGATCCTCCACCAGCGCTACTACGGTGGCGCGGCGACCGTCTGGTCACTTGGTATTCTTCTCTACGATATGGTCTGCGGAGATATTCCTTTCCATCGCGACGACGATATTATTCGTTGTCGGCTCGGATGGCGTCAGAGCAGCCATCTTTCGAGAAGTGCGTACATACTGTACATTGTCTAAGCTACATGAGCTAATCTACTGCTTTCTTCCTCGTTCAGGCTGTCAGGACTTGATCCGCAAGTGTCTCTCATTCGAGGCAGCCGATCGTCCTACCTTCGCTGAACTTCTCACCCACTCGTGGCTTCAGCCACCGCAGCAACCCGCTGCGGAGACCTTCGTCGTCGATCTTCAAGCGTCGACAAGCACACCTGCTCCACCCGTCGCTGCATCCCTCGTCAAGGGCACGTCTGTCCCGTCGAATCTGACTCGCCTGAGCGACGTGTATGCCGCGATCGGTGGACTCCATCCGCATCATGCATCGCCGCAACTCGTCGCTGTTGAGGAACATGACGAGTCGGCATCTGATCCGACAACCGGTGCTGCTGCACCTTCACTGCTTGTGCAGTCGCAACCCCCCAACTTCTTTGTCTCGTCGGCTTCGGCTGCGTCAATGCCGGTTATTGCGGGCGATGAACCTCAACAGATGAGTGCTGACTGCAGTCCGATGGATGACAGTGAGACCGATGAAGGCGTTGTTCTTCTTTCTCCACCGTCGACGAGCAGTGGCGAGAGTGCAGCTCCAACTTCCGGGAGTGATGGATCGGCATGTACTTCACGACCCCAGTTCCGTGTGCCTCAACTTCCGCATCTCCCTCGCGTGGGAAGAAGTGCGAAACTTTTGAAAGACTTGGCACCCAAGACACCGTCGATGCTGGTCCAACAAAGAAGACAGGCTCCGGCGGCGTTTCCACTCTTTGGTATACCACACTCTCCACCGACACAGTTTCAACTTATGGACTGCTCACCCTCGCCGTGCTCGTCCGCTGCGATGTATGACGTGGCGCAACAGCTTTTTTCTCTACCGCCTGCGATGGGCGCGTTTAGGCAGCAGCGGCCAGCGCCCATTCATCCCGTCAATCTTTCACCGCTTGCAGCTCCGGCGACGAGTGCGTGCTCGAGTGCGTACAGCTCGGCGGCGAGCAGTTTTGAGGATGCGAAACAAGCGAGTGCTGTTGGTGTCAGTCTTTGATTTTGGGGACTGTGACATCATTTGAAGATGTCGATTGGTTTTCTGATCTGTCTTCGTCTCACACGTGTATTTATTTGGGTAGTTGCGATTGACGATGTTTGCCATATGGTTTTGTCGAGTCAGACGAGATGTACCTTTATGCATGTGCAGGTGCAACGAGTTTTAGTTGACTACTGAACGTCATGGGACTCGATTTGTTCAGTGTTGACGCGTTGCACGTGTACTCATGCGAAATGTGTTTGTAATGTATAGTGATTGTGCGGATTTGCCAAGGAAGGGGATGGTTGAAATTTATGGTGAACTTCTTTTCGAATTGTGTCCCTCACTTTTTGGCGATCCAGTTGGTCCAGCGTTTTCGATGTCTGTATCTATACGCTTGTTTGATGTTACGTCGAGGCCAAGTCCAGCCAGCTATTTACTATTTATTGCGGCGAAGCTCGTTTTTGCTGTCCATATTGGAGGGCGGAATACGTGCGATGATCGTCTTCGATGTATTTCTTCCTCAATGTGCGGCGTGGCTGCGCGACTGCTTGCTCTGTGACTGACCTTTCTTTTCTGTGTGAATCGAGCCTACATGCGGCTGTTTGATGATAGAGCTGCTCAGCTAATGGCACTCGCTGCTAATTGCGTACAGCTAGGTATTGATTGATTTGAGCTGCGATTTGCTTTCTTGGCCGTCTAGACGCTTGTTTTTCTGATTCTGTATGCGGTGGGTGAGGTCGATAATCGACCTGATTACGTCGAATACCCATTCGCGATGACGAGCTTCTTAGGCATTGAATTCGAGTGTACAGTCCGTCTACGTTTCTATCAAGTTCTCCTTCAAGTCAAGTGCTGTGCGCACCGATCTGATCAGTGTTGTTTACTCTCCGCGATCCATCTTTACGTCTCTGAGACGTCGCGCGAGCTATGTACTGCCTGCTCTTTTATTGCTGACGGTGATTTGGCGGCGGCGTAGCATCGCTTGGGAGATCACGTGATATTTGATGGATATACCCAGCTACGCCGTCGCCGTTTGCTATACTCGTAAACCAACCGATAGCTTCGAAAGCGTCTGAGACATTCTTTGGTTATCGCGCAGCCCTTCCGTCCGAAGCACACAGCTTCAAGTTAGAAGGGAGTTATCGGCACCGTTCGCTGGAGTAACATATCGCCGTCTATTTCGGATGTGCGACGCTTTTGCGATGACGCGATCGCTTGCTAGTTGCGGTGTCACATCTGCTAATGTGTTAACTTCACTGCAAACGCAGTCATCCTCTCGTACGTACTTAATCCTTCACCTTGTCCGCTCTGTTTCTTCGAGAGACGTTTAAATGAATCGATCGAGATCGATTCCTTTCCTTGCTGTTCCTCTTCTTGCTCCTCTGCGCTACGCCGCTTCGTCTTTAAAATGTAATGAACTCTATGACTGCGTCTGAATCTAATTCAATCCTTGCAACGTTCGGTCTCTGCGCTTGTTTTAAGCTACTTGTCGCTGTCTGATGACTCTGATGAATCGATGCTCTATGTGTTATGTTTTTCTCCTTGTGGTGTATGTACAGATCCTAACTGGCACTTTGATCGAGTGTATCCTTGTAGAAACCGTCGTACGTACTTCTACGTTGACGATGACTTCGCCGCTTGATGATGTAAATGGTTGTTTGTTGACGAAACAATAAACTGTTCAACTTATAAGTTCTTCCATGAGTCAGATTTTGGATGCGTCCAAGCAGTAGGCTGCAGAGACAAGTATCTGGGCTGCACTTCCTAGATTAGCTGATATTAGCAACGACGAGTAGCTCACAATATTAGCTGCGCACGATATTTCCTTTGAATGAAACGATTACAAACTCGTAATTCACGTTCAAGTTTGATAGTTGGAACACTGCTTGCTGGCAATCGCAGACTGTTCCTCCATTCAGTCGCACAACTTGCGTGTAGCTGCTGATTGTGTTTTATCTGCGTACTGATGTAAATTAGCTTGTACAGACTCGCTTTGGTTCGCTCGGTCTTTCCTGGAGATGGGCAAACCTGGGCGCGCCCGCCCAGGTGGGCCAAACCTGCGCGGCGACCCAACACTTTTTTACAGAATGGATAAAAAATGAGAAATAGTCGTGACTAAACTGAAAACAGAAAGCGAAAACGTTGCTGCTGGCTGTATGTCAGATCTAATTATTTCTTTGACGGAAAAGCACCAGTTTTCGAATTATGGTGTTTTTATTTGAGATTTCAGCCCGGCTGAAAATCAAAATTGTGCCTTCACGGACACAGACTGGAACAAAATAAAACTAGAATTTTACATAAAAGATGATGGTGATGTATGGTGATGACAGGAAATGCATACCCTTAACCACTGCCTTCTGGGATCAATTCTGGGACCTGGGCAAACCTGGGCGGGCCACTTGGGCGGGCAACCTGGGCGCGCCCGCCCGCCCGCCTAGGTGAGCCAAACCTGGGCACAGAACCATCCCTAGGTCTCTCCGCCACAGAACAATGACGTCAACTCCGGAAGACAGCCTACTGGCGGTCCTTCGTTTCACCCGCCGTACACAACGCCTCAAGCTCGGGTGATGACGGTGAGGAACCTGAGCGTCTACCGGGTGTGCTTCCAGCTTGGCTCGTCGCATCGCGACTACTAGCGCGTCGTTCTGGAGGAGGGATTCATCGGCGCGATGCTCATGGTCGAGATCACGCTCGAGCTGCAGCGGTTCTAGCCAATGCCCTTGCAGATCTTCATCGACCATCGCTTACGGCTGCAGTCACTCAACGTCGTCGATCATCTCGCACGTCTCTCGCCGAGCGTCATCTTCCTGAGCAGCGTCTGCCTACCGTTAGGGCAAGAGTTTTGTTCGAACGTCGTTCCACCGCCTCTCGAAAATATCCCGCTATTCCGCCCGTCCATCGTTTCAGCACCCGTGCAAGTGTCGCCTGCAGCAGTAGCTTCAGCAGCTCTAGAACATATTGCCTATCTACTATATCTAGACGAAAGGAATATCAATAGGCACCCCTATCCCTATAACTGGCTGGAAGCAGAAGCAGCAGCTCGCTTGAACATCGACGAAGTTGCTCGCGATGCTGCGTTGTGAAGTCCATTCTCATAATCTCCAAGTGTTTGATCTGTGTGGTGTATGCGAGCAAGCATTGTCATATCGAAACTTACTCGTTTTCGTAAAAGGCAAAAGAGGCCTACCGTACTTTCTTGATTAATCCCCCGGGATTATTCAATTTTTGCCATTTTGGACCAAAGGTTTTACAATATAATAATTTTCCAGGGGATTATATCGGAAGTGCCATCCCATGTGCCTTAAAAATAAAATTTGTATAGCGCTAAATTTTGTGCGTGTACTGGAAACTCAACCTCCGAAAATGTGCTCTGAGCTTTGTCCAGTCCACACTTTTGCTTTCGACCAAGAATTTTCCGCGTTACTACGTAAAAAACCATTTGCCGGCTAGAAAAAATTATATATATTAAACTGACCTGAAAAAAGCCAGAATAATTCCTATCCGGAATAATCCCCCCGGCTGGGATTAATCGGGAAGGGGGATTAATCAAGAACATACGGTAATAAAATCCGGGATTTGGCCAATGTGTTTCATTGAAATTTGACGACAAGCTAAAAAATCACCTCTTGCGTGAAATGTAATGCAATTGCTTCTTCTCATCTTATATTCCAAGAGAAAATTTTGATAATTCACGTTCGAGTTCTACAGTTGGAGAACCACTGCTTGCAAGCCCGTCTCAGACGTCTTTCTTCGAACTCTCAACTTCTCTTTAATTCCCTGCTACCTACTAACTTGTGCACAGATTCGTTTGCTTTACTCGGTCTTCGCCACAGAGCAATGACATCAACTTCGGAAGACAGCCCGCTGGCGGCCCTTCGTTTCAGCCGTCGTGCACAGCGCAAAGCTCGAGTGATCATGGCTTACGCGCCACGTCCACCAGTTTAACAATCGATAAATGTTTCTGTTTGCACTGTATATCGCTTGGATTGAGTAAGTTCAAGATTTCACGTTTCGAACTAAAGTAATTGCGTAATCTAAATCGAGCGTTTAACCTACGCACGGCGGCGGCACGGGAACGGCGTGTACTACAGCGATGAAAGCGCCGTTGCAGAGAACCCTGTCGACCGGCCGGTGGTGAATTCGGAAACACTGGGCTGCCTGGAACGGCCGCCGCTGCAGCCGAGATGCCCTAGCTGGGCGAAAACGGTGGCGCCTGTGGTGGCCCACCACGCGTGTGCTGCACCAAAGGCTGTTGCTGAACGGCCGCCCAGTAACAGTTTGCAAGTGTGGGTTCTTCCTTAACTTGATCGGCTGAACGGCGCCGCTGATATACGGAAACGCGCTTGTAGCGGCGTCCCAAACGAACACGGTGGCTACTGGAGTACTGCTGTCGGTCAGCAAGATGGACGCTGGTTCGACGTTGAAGACTCGGCCAATGAGCCCCGGCTCCAAGCGTTGGATAATCAAATGGTTTCAGTTATCTCGCAACTTGACTTGCATTGTAGAGCTGAAAAATGTGGCAAGAAACAGAAGCCGACAAAACGTCGACTAAAATTAAAGCACTGCACTTTAAGTACGTTGCATGCGCCAACCGTCGAGACCTACTGACGAACATGTGTAGCCAAGTCCGACAGCCCTGCCCACCAGTGACATAGAGCCCAGAAGAATTTGAAATACGCGTCCGGGCAAATAGAAGCAGGTGAACAGCGAGAGACTTTCGAAAGTCGGAATAAGCTTCAAAACGTGCTTCAAACAACAAACCAAAGCATTTCTTATCATTGTCGGTAAAAGGCAAAACTTTCTTTTTCGGCTAGGTGCAACGCCGTGACAAACATTCTAATTACAGTCGGACAGTTCAATACTCTGAGATTCGAACGACGTCGTTAACGATTAAGAAGTGAGAAAAAAATATTGTGCATATTTAGCAGCATATCGTGGCCTATGCTGTTTGTGAGTGGCTGCATAAAGGTAGACATGTTTACGAACGTGGTTAAAGTGCGATTGAGCGAAGCCTTATCAAAGTGCTCATCCGTGGACGCAATTGATGTCGAAATAGATTGTCTGCGATCTCGCCGAATCCCACGGGCTTGTTCTGCTGAATGACCACCGGATGCTAGTTGGCTCGAAGTTTTACGTTCTGATGAGCATGATCGTATCGCGAACTCCGAAAGCAATGCACGAGAGCAGAAGCATAATCGGTAGCCGCGATAAGGCGTCCTCTGCTGCTGATATAGCGCAGCCGTGGATTCGTCAAATGACGAGAAATCTCGAAATTTCTTAATTTATTCCCCTGTGAAAAATGCGCTAGATGCACTACGTTTTTGCAAGTTTCCACAACACAAAAGATTCTCCAGTTTTTTTGCGGAAATTTTTGCGAATGACTGTTCAAAATTCTGCGAGTAGTCTGAGTTCGCAGCAAACGAAAGTGCTTCTCGAGGCCAAAAACAAAGCAGTTCTCACGGTCGCCGACGTTTGTTCAAAATTCTAAGTTTTTGTTTTCAGAACGGTACGTGTGAAAAACGACTTATATTTCAAAGTTCAAACAAGCTATGCAGTGATCAATTTGCATGCTCCATCTTACACAACGCCGTCTTTGCGATACAGCACGCAAATTTTAACAGAAGAGAGGCTTCAATGTAGGCCTCAAGGATTGTCTTTCCAGTTTTATTTTTGACTCGTACATGAAGAAAGGCAAAGCAATGTTCTGGCACGGCAAGTGAACGTACACCATAAATGGTCATCTGCAACACGTTTTATAGGCTGGCCTTAGATATGTTGATGAAGGCATCCTATGATAAGTTTCTCTGCTATTATGGTCAGACAGACTAGCTAGCCTAGCCGTTTATTTCAAAAGTGTTCTGGACAGTCAAAACAGCGTGACTCGATTGCCTGATCAAGTTAGTGGCCTGTTCGGGGGGTAGCCCATGTTCGCACTCATGATCACCACTCTACCGACCACCTGGTGGACCTGGTGGACCAGGTGGACCAGGATGCTGACGTGGAAGACGTGGATGAGTTGGACCGCCTGCACCAGGTGGACCATGAGGCCTGGAATCAATCAGTTAAAAGTTAGTAAATCGGCGACCCTTGCTAGCAGTCAACCAGCCGTTGCAATAGGCTGCGTTTGCTGGCATACGCACTTACAGCGCATCGCGACAAACTCCACGGTGACAATGTTGGTTTGATCCGCAGTCAGTCTTGGACTTGCACTGCTTCAATTGCGCATTGGTTTCCGGTAAGACCGCCAAGCAAGCGATGACCGAGAGAACGACGATGATGCTCACATGCATTGTTGACAGACGCTCACAGTACTTTCAAGCCTCAAAAGAAGCCGGAAAAGGTCAACTGTCGCCTCGAGAAATCTAAGACCGTGTTTAGCAAACCAACCGAAAAAATGGTAACCCACAAGAAAAAGCTTAGTTTTTGCGCGGAGTTCGTTTCCTGGAGCAAAACATGCGGCGATCGGGCGCACGCTACTTCGCTCTTCATAGGTTTTTCATCGGTATTTTATCGCCGAAAGATCATTGCATATGGATGCCAAATAGTAACGATCAAAGCGGAAATTTTTCAAAAATTTTCAGTCTCGTACCGAATCGAGCTTCCAAAAGTTGTCCACTATCGAATCGATTCAATACTTTTGCGGTATCAAATAGCATTAAAAACGATTTTGTGAAGAAAGAGAAATATTTTAAGTAAAACTGTCACATCCAGATAATGGGACTACTTTCATTTCGAACTGAATGCTCTTCCAGAAACATTGCGTGGTTTTTAAGGAACATTGTACAGCGCAAGCAGCAATTTTAAGACACATTTTGGACTAAAATTTTGAAAACTTTCAGGTGAAAAGTCGTACCGAAATGAGACCAGATATCGGTAGGCTATCGAATCGATACCGCTTGTCCGTCGCTAATGCAAAGTTTGTGGCATTAGAGACAGACCTATTTATACGCGGTGCCTAAAAAACTACTGATCCGGGAGAGAGTGGTCAAAGAGAGCCCACACTTGTAGAACTGCACTCAAGTTGCGGAGATAAGTGCGTTGAGCAATTATCTTTGAGTACTTTGTGCAGACTACAAACAAGCATGTCACGCAGACTGCACGGGGCAACTCGCTTCGAACCGTTAAATAGGCTTTCCTCTCTCAGCTATATTTGCGATCAAGTTACCGTCTAGACGTTGCTTCGTGCTTCCAGTTTTCAGCTTCCCGCTTCCCGTATTCACGTTTCACCCTTCGTGGTTGCCACCGAGACTCCATCCTTCCCTCTAGTTGGTTGTTTTGAATGCGTATGTCGACCACTGCCAGCTTGCGATATACATTCGCGTGCGCGCAAAAAAACGCGGCCCTGCGTGGCGACTTCTGTGTTTAAAAAATGTTGCGCCTAGTCGCCCGTTCGAATTTAAACGATTAAGTGACGCGAGTTTGCTTCCTGCGTTCAAAGGCTTCGTGCTTCCACATTCATGCTTCCAACTTCCAGCTTCACTGCTTCCAGCTTCAGAAAGCAGATGAGATGGTAACTGGAATGCAATTATAGCTGTACGTCAAGACCTCGTGAATGTGTAACCGGCACACAGTGAGTCCCGTTGCGCGCGTCAGCAGACAAAGCCACTTTGTGAAACTTTCGCTTTGTTTTGGTCGCTCGGTTCCCAAAGCCGACGAGACCTGTCCGTCTCTTTGATATGCCGGCTTTTCGGCACCGGTGTGACAGCAACGCCATTTCAACACCGGCATTTCAGCACTCAAGCTGATTTTCAGCACCGCCACTTCAGCACTAGGCATTTCAGCACCGGCATTTCAGCACCGTCTTCATTTACTACAGGCAAACGGCTGCCATGCTCGTAAAACAACGCAATAAATGTAAAAAATAGCATCTGCAAGTACGCTACGTGCTAACTTCCATGGAATACCGGTGTTCTCATTACACTGGGTTTTCAGCATGAATGTGGTTCGAGATAATTTGAATTTGGACGATGCAACAATGGGTCGTCAGTGTTAAATTGTGCAGACGACCCCATTGTTGCGCTAGCAGTGCAGAATCACATTCATGCTGCAACTGAATGTGCAAACGTATAGACTAAAACTTGCAAAAAATTTAGAAACATGTAACTTTCACATGAATTGCACTAATTGGTGTTTATTTCAAAGAAAAACTCAAAACAGCGGATCGAAATGCTTTGCTTGGTGCTGAAACTCCGGTGCTGAATTGAAATCGTATCAGTGCTGAAATGCTTTGGGCTGAAATGGCGATGCTGTCATACCGGTGCCGAAAAGCTGGCTAATCGTCTTTTTTCTGATGTGTGACGTTTCGCGGATTATTTACAACTCTCCACAGGAAAGTCAGAGAAAGAGACGGCAAGCAAACGGGTTTTTAAATCTCAGTGTGGTTGGAATGTAATGTTACTAGGCAGGGTAAATTGCGTCGTATACGCACGCAACAGATGCACGCTTACTGATAATCAGGCTAAGTTAAAAAATGAATTATTTTCTAAAGGCTTATTCAAAAGTTCGAGTGAAGATATGATATACATAGCATTCTTGTTTTTAGGCCCACTCACGCACGTGAGTGCGCCTCATGCGTTGGCCTCTGTGCCCATCCGTCTGTTCGTTAGAGCGATAACTCTCGAAATAAGAGGGCTAGCGGGCTGAAATTTTGTGGAGTTACCTTCCAGAGAAATTTAAAAAACCGGGGCTGGCCGGTTCCCGCCGGTCGACAAAACTTTTGTCGCTTACCGGCCGGTTTCCGGCCGGCGGCTCCAAATGAAAATTTTTCGCCACAAAAACCGCAAAATTTTTCGGTAAAAATGATTAACTTCAAACCACTGTCGACGACAGTAAAACGAAATTGATTTCGTCCTTCTCCCCCGACACCAAGCAGCCGAGCAAGGGTATATAGCGCAAATTGTTTCAGCCTTTCCGCGTGCATTTGGGCCACCTTTTCGCTTCTCCCCCTTCCCCCAGTCGCTAAGCAAAGGGAAATACCGAAAATTCCTCCAGCTCTTTCGCACGCAATTAGGTTACCTTTTCGCTCCGCCCCGGGTCGGCCAGTATGGGAGATACCATCAATTCCTCCAGCCGTGTCTCAGTGCGCAATTGGGCCCTCTTTTGGCTCCTCCCTACGAGACGCCGAGCGCGGGGAAACAGCTCAATCTCTTCTAGCCCTTTCGCTTGTAATTGGTCTTCTTGTCGCTCAACTCCCCGAATCCTCGAGCACGGGGAAATAGCGCGAATTCCTACAGCCCTTCCGCGCGCAACGGCTTCCGGAGTCGCTCCGGAGAGACTGTGTGCGCTTCGCTCCGGCCAAAACGTGAAAACTCCGGGGCGCTGTACAGCAGTTGCACTACTTAAAGCTACTCAGCGATGTATATAAGGCACGCGTTTGAAACTAAATGTTAACGTTTCGCTTTTCTGTAAAGCTTCCTCAGAAAACGTTTGGGTTAGAGCAGAACTAAAACTAGCAGTATTGACTTGTTCCCTATCTCAACATCGATACGAAAACTCTGGTTTGCTATAAAGAGTAACAGTACTACACGGTAGGAAGCTGATTGCGCGTAATGCGTTGGCTAGCGATAACTACATTAAAACTATCGATAGCACACCAGAGTGGTATACGTTAGTGAACAAGTCAATCATCCGTCGCAATGCGACACGGCCGAGAGCTTTCTGTAGAGCCTTACTATAACTTCCCCCTTTCTGATCAACCCGTCGAGTACCTGTCTTCGTACTTCGTGCCAAAGTGTCAACGAACTGTTTTAGATCAGGAAAGTGAACAAGAAATAAACTCTCAACCAGTGGTGTGAGCACTGCTGGCAGTAATCGACTCAGCAGCACGTATGAACAATGTATCTACTGTCTACTATGATACATGATCACCGCTGGGGAATAAAAATTCGCTTTAGCTTGACCCCTCACATTTGTGGAACTTCTGAGGGCCCACTCCGGTGCACAGCCACGTTCGAGAAAGGGTTGACATGAAATGTCGTGCCAAACCACACTGCATTTCTAAGTCACGTGAAAAGGTGATGAAATTGTGCCGTAATGCAAAACATGTTTATAAATTTTCACAAATTTTGGTAGTTTTAAAAATGCAAGAGCCAATACCCGCAAAGTCTTCAACCTGGAATTTTTCATTGACCAGTATCATTTCCGTTGCATGACGTGGTATTTCGTGAAGCTTTGAGGCACCCATCCGCACCATTGGCTAGCGACGGCGAAAGGTATGACGCCGGCGCGAGGCATCCATGTAGAGCTCGCCGTCAACGGGTCGCCGGCATGGGTCGGCGGTCGGCTAATAACGCGCGAAGTTCGTGCGGCAGATGGCGGCTCCAGTCATTATGGTGTCGGTGGAAAGCAGCTAGTCGAACGTTGGTCCGAACGTTTTGTCCACCTGCGTGTGTCAGCCTGGTGGGAGGGTGCGGGCGGAGGCTTGATGTCTTCCTTCGTTTTGTTGCGTGGCGCCATCTCCACGCCGTTCTCTCGACATCAGCGCCTAAGTGACGCTCACTGGCGGCGGCGTCATGTTAGCCGCCGGCGGGGACGGGATGTCTTCCGCTGGCTCGCATCGTCTTCGACAAGGGAGGCGATGCACTTTTCTGCTCGACATGCGACGATCGAGAACGGAGGAGCCTGGCTAGTGGGCATTGTTTGCTTCAGCTTGCGTCGCCCAACCAGCAGCAGTGCTGCCTGCAAAAGGAGTAGGAACGCGGATGTGGAAGCGGAAGAACAATAATGTGGCTTACACTTTTTCAGAATAATGTGGCCCATACCTTTTCAAAGTAAAGTGGCCTTATGGGCAATAAAGGAATCGGGGAGAGTCTTGCTAGCGGCTTCACCAGCTATGCGCACTCATATTTACTGCTATCGCTTATATAGTCCACGCTCATGCTTAGAACGAGTCTTTGTCTGAAGCTGATGCTTTAAGGTATAATATGTGTCTGCAAGCTAACTCCGTCGTGTATGGGCACAAAATTACCAAAACTTTCGTACTGATACAGTTTTTCGAGGCGAACACAAAAATTGCAATGCGAGTTGCTTTTGTACTGAAAATAATTGAAGAAAAGTCGAAATCTGTTTGCAACACTGCAATTTGAATGCGTGCCTTATTTTGTCCATGCAACAAGCAATATTTATCCCTCCATGGCCCAGGCCCTCGTCATTGCGTATAGACTCCATTTTACTCCATCCAAACCGCGTCTAAGTAATGTTTTGGCTCTTTATTTCGCAGCATTCGCTTGCTGCAGTTAGGAATGAGTGCGATGGACGACAGCCCACACTGCAAAAAAAACCGCCAACACAGGTTTTACGTGTAACGAGATAAGCCGAAAAATGTGTGCGAAAATTTGCCATCAACCAGCCAGCGTGTTAGTTTTTTTTCGCCACAACCAGCCAACGTGGTGGTTTGTTTGCATCGAATAAAGGCTGTGTAACTAGAAAAAAATGTGGCGAAATAATTTTTTGACAAGTCATCTTTCTTCGCGCGCACGCACGAGGATGCACCTGATTGGTCGGCCAAAATGTCGACCAATCAAGCCGGCAAAGAAATTTCGGCCGACCAATCAGGTGCATCCTCGTGGTCACGTGCTGCGTTGGCGCGAAAAAAGATGACTTTTGGCGGAATTATTTCTAGTTACACAGCCAAAATGCAGTAGTGGTTTTTTTGCATCGAATAAAATGCAGTAGTGATTTTTTTGCATCGAATAAAATGCAGTGGTGGTTTTTTTGCATCGAATAAAATTCAGTAGTGGTTTTTTGCATCAAATAAAATGCAGTTCCCGTTTTTCAGCATTTTGTAAAAATGCAGTTCTCGTTTTGGCATTTCATAAAAATGCAGTTCTCGTTTTTTTTTGCATTTTGTAAAAATGCAGTTGTGGTTTTTTGCATCGAATAAAATGCAGTTGTGGTTTTTTGCATCGAATAAAATGCAGTTGTGGTTTTTTTGCATCGAATAAAATGCAGTTGTGGTTTTTTTGCATCAAATAAAATGCAGTTGTGGTTTTTTGCATCAAATAAAATGCAGTTGTGATTTTTTTGCATCAAATAAAATGCAGTGGCAAATTTTTCAACACATGATTTTTTGTGGTGTTTTTTTGCAATG
>JAQGBB010000399.1:0-20111 GCA_034691745.1 Prismatolaimus dolichurus
CAAAACGAAGAATCGCTGAAATCGTATTTGCCTTATGAGCCGGCACTGGACGGTAAAATAGGTTGTTTAAAAAGGGTTCGCTATATTTGCAGGCGGTTTTCAATCACACGGAGGACTTCGTTCTTTTTCCGGACGAGAAATCGGGCTCACTGTGCGCGTGGGACGCCCGCAATGCGGACCGCAAGCGGCTGCTCCCGATGACGCACACGGCGCCCGTTCGAGCGTTCGTTCATTCGCCGACGCAAGCGGCCTTCGTCACCTGCTCGGAGGATTATCGCGCACGCTTCTGGTATCGCAAGACGACCGAGACGAACTGGCTTAACGACACCTAACAAACGTCGCTGCACTTTTGTTCACATGGCCTCTAGCTTTGACTATTCTTATTGGCTGACGATTTTGATTGGACGATGTTTTTTCACTTGTCTTTGTAGCTGTGCTTAACTTGTTGTGCATTCTAGTAAACGGCGTACATCTTACGTAATGCATACGACGGAAGCTGAGAAATTACCAAGGTTAAATTACCCCTTTTTCGACTGCATCGACCAATTCGATTGGCTGGATGTTGCAACTGCTCAGTTCCGATTTGTCGTAAAAACTAGGCCTACTTCAATCTGATTGGTTGAAATAATGTATGTGTCACATTAGGGAATGCGTAGTTTTTTTAAATTACGGGGTGGCTTGCGAATCGCCCAGGATTATAAACAACACCCTTTCCGGCATAATACAGTGGCGTTCGGTTAAGTCGAACTCGCATGGGACCGAAAAAAGGTGTGTGCAAACACACTTGTGCAAATATTTTCCCTCTCGTTTGTCGGGGCCGGGGGGGGGGGGGCAAGTTCGACTTATATATACGTTTGACTTAAGCGAGTTTGACTTATCCGAACCTCACTGTAAACAACATTATTGCGCAGCATCATTATAGGATTAGCGTGTCGAACAACGTTGTAGGATATTGACAATCGCACGTCCACGATTGATATTTTAAAAACTGTTTGTGTGGTTGCTAGCGTTATAGTTTTCTGTTGGAATGTCTTTGCATCGTGATGACGTCATCATAGAAAGTGTCGGAAGTGCGGAGAAACACACATATTATCTGCCAATCATATGCAGTTCGTCGCGCCGCTAAGGAGAATGTTCACGTCGGACTCAGTACAGTGATGAAGCTAGACTGTTCTGTTTATCTTTGACTCGTGCGATAATAAAGCACGCGTTATGCCTGGTGCAACACAGCAAGACTGCAAGTTATACCGGGTGCACCCTACGTTTACGTCTTTTTTTCTTAGTGCTAAAATGTCGATAGCTTTGGTGATCGTCACTATAGTCGTCTTAACCTTATTATTCTACAAACTTTACCTAAAGCTTACGACAGGAACGTACAAAGTGACGGAAGATTTGACAGGAAAAGTCATCATAGTTACTGGCGGATCCTCAGGTAAGCTTTTAAGTTATTTCGGCGCTTGCAAGCTTGAACATGCGAATCCGTATATTCAAAGGCATCGGAAAGGAGGCTGCCACCGAACTAGCGAAGCATGGAGCGCGACTATATTTGCCTGTCCGAAACATGCAAAAAGGAAAAGAAGTTCTAAATCAAATCAAGGTATTCAAGAAAATCAGAAGCAAAAAATGCAAAAAAATAAACAGAAATTTGAACATAAAACTCGTGAATTATTTCTTTCTCAAACTTTTTTCTTTATTATTCAGTGCGCTCAAATTTCAAGAAAATTTCACGATTTAAAAAAAAATAAAAACACCAAACTCGTCTTTGTTTTCACTAAAAGTGAGCAATTAAAAGTAAGACTTACATCGCCATGGAGCAAAATTTTTAAAGGCTCAAACCGGCAACAGCCAGCTCTTCTTACTGGAGTGCGATTTCTCGAGCTTGGAAAGTGTTCGCAAATGTGCAGCAGCGTTTCTCGCCAAGGAGAAGCGGCTTGACATTCTCATCAACAATGCGGGTGCCTGGGGGCACAGCGGCAAGAGTCCAAAGATAACAGCGGACAATCTCGAGGTCACAATGGCGGCGAACCACTTTGGTCCCTTTCTCTTTACAAACTTGCTTCTCAGTAAACAAAACTCCCAATGCCTCTCAAAAGCAAGTTTCAAAAATAAAAATTTCCATTTGCTGTTCTGCAGACTGTCTAAAAGCAAGCTCACCAAGTCGCATCGTTAACACATCGTCACGAGGGCAGAAGCTTGCGCCGTGGGACATCACAAATCCGCCAACGTATATGAAACGATCGGTTGCCTACGATGAACGCTGGGTGTACGATTGCACGAAGTTTGCAAACGTAATTTTCACTCGCGAGCTAGCGAAACGACTCCGAGGAACAGGTATGACGCATTCTATCCCGGTACGTAGAACTGCTACAACAGCGCAACCAGTGGGCGTGAGTAGAGTGGTCGATGTGGAAAACTGTCGAACGGATGAAAAGGATGGCCTTACGACTATGAGTTAGGCCGGCCGAACTGGTCAAAAAGTGGCAAGAGAAATCTATTATAGGAGTCGGACACCATCCTGTCACAAATTTCTTTCAGGTTGCGCCGTTGTGTCTTTAATATTGTACTTGTTGATTGTTTTGATATTTGCAAAGGCGTTACAACGAACTGCTTACATCCGGGCTTAGTATCTACTGGTATACTCCGACCGGAAGCTAGCCTTTTAATAAGGACTGTATATCAAGTGATACTACCATTCGCAAAGGTAAATTGGCTTGCGATCTGGATGGGGGGTTTCTTTCGTAAAACGCATAGATCACTCGGTCTAACATTTAGAGTGCCGTCGAAGGAGGTCAGACGCTTCTCCATTGTGCACTTGCCCCTGAGCTTGAAAATGTCAGCGGTCACTACTTTGTGGACTGCAAGCCGGAAGCGTCTTGCTTGGAAACGCTTGACGACAAACAAGCAGCAGAGTTCTGGAAGATCAGCGAGGAGCTTACTGGCTTCAAGCAGTGACGATAACGAGATTGAAAAGATGCGTTGATTGTTTGATATAGCTGAAGTGCGCAGTTTGTGCACCCTCTTGTCGTTCGCGTCTGCTCTAGTGTTAGGCATTGGTAAACTCAAATAATACTAACTGTCATTCTAAAAGTGTTTTAACACTGTTTCACCGACTGTGCTTGCAGCCAAACAACTATGCCCACGCAAGGAGAAGCCATCTGGAATTTCGGACAGTGGTCAGAATATTAAGAAATTTTATGTGAAAATCCAGGAATTTTGTTGAATTTTTAAAACTTGAAATCGAGTAGTTTTTCGATTTTCTTCGCTACCGATGTTCTGCGTTTGATCCCAGGATAACAGTAAGGATCCAATGCGTGATCCAACAGTTTCGAAAGCATGCAAGTCGGAGCATTGCCGATTTCTACCGCAAGTGATTCAACTTGCTCGTTTAGACATGTTTTAGAAGACTTGTTATGAAATTCTATTTACGGAATTTTTATCAAAAGTTTCGAACGTTCGCCGCCGCCATCGGCAGCTTCGGAAGAAGTTCGCACTTCGCTCTGTATGCGACGTCGTGATGTCCCAAGCTTTCTGTTTACGTTTGGGCGTACGATACATGTGTTACGATAACACTTGTGTTACTGCAAGTATTTTTCTACTTAGTGTGCCCTGCGTGTGCGTATTTTTCGCTTCGTCAGAATATGTCGATAGTTGATGCCATCATCGTTACAGCAGTCGTAATAGTCCCATTATTGTATAAACTTTATCTAAAGTTTACCACAGGAAGATATAAAGTGACGGAAGATTTGACCGGAAAAGTTATCATAGTTACCGGAGCGTCTTCGGGTGAGCTTTCGCGGGTAACTAAAATCGGCGCTTTACAGACTTGATGTGCCAATAATCAGCGCCTTTTCGTGCTATAGGCATAGGCAAAGAAGCCGTCAACGAACTGGCGAAGCATGGAGCGCGACTCTACTTGCCTGTTCGAAATATGCAGAAAGGGAAAGAAGTTGTCAGTCAGATCAAAGTATCGCGTTTAACTTTTTTTGTATTTATTGAGTCACTTCTGTTTTCGCTTAAAATTAGACTGTTGCATGTGTCCGCTTTTGCAAAAATTTTCAGACTCAAGCCGGCAACAGTCAGCTCTTCTTACTGGAGTGCGACTTCTCGAGCTTGGTGAGTGTTCGAAAATGTGCAGCAGCGTTTCTCGCCAAGGAGAAGCGGCTTGACATTTTCATCAACAATGCGGGTGCTTGGGGGCACAGCGGCAAGAGTCCGAAGATGACAGCGGACAATCTTGAGGTTACAATGGCGTCGAACCACTTTGGTCCCTTTCTCTTCACTAACTTGCTTTTAAGTAAGCAAAAATTCTCATGTCTCGACTTAAAAAGGTAAATTGAAAATAGATTTTCTTTCACTTCTCTACAGACTGCCTCAAAGCAAGCGCACCAAGTCGCATTGTCAATACGTCATCAGTAGGACATAAGTTTGCTCCGTGGGATATGAAAAATCCGCCAACGTACATTAAACGTTCGGTAGCCTACGATGGGCACTCGCAGTACATTTGCACTAAGTTTGCGAATGTGCTCTTTACTCGTGAGCTAGCGAAACGCCTTCAAGGAACAGGTATGACTGCGTTGTCTTAATACCTCGTGTCATTTCTGTCTGCTATGCCACACAAAACTTGCTTCGAAGCGCTTTGCAGGAGAAGCGACTCAGACGCTTTGACCATTTATCGGCATGAAGTCAGAGCGATTTTCGGGGCCCGGTTTTCGCTTCCGGTGCAAAGCGATTTTCTTGAATTCTGTCTGAACCGCGTAGCGCGGGATAAATAATACAGCTAGCTGGTCAGATTAAGATTATTCCATCATCCTCTTTGTATCCTCCAGCCGACAAAGTTAGCAGGCGGTGTGAGCAACTTGCGAATGGTAGGGGGCCCGTCCGTCCGTAGGCACAATAGCGCTCACGAAAAGCAAGCTAGCGAGCGTAAATTTTGTCTGTGAGTACCCAGGGCCAAGGGATCAGAAGAGTTTTTAAATGGGCTTTGAGGGCCCAATAGAACTTGGGTGGTGCCTTCCAGTAGGCCCACTTTCACGTAAAAAGTTCACGTAAAATGTTTTTATCATAATTTGAGAAGTTCTCGACAAAAATATCTTGACAGATTTGACTTAAATTCGCTGTGTAGAATCTTCGCAGTGTATTCTTCTAAAATTTCTTGTCATCGATGGTTTTTGTCATAAGTGGCTTTTAGGCCCACGGAGATAGTATAATAATTTTCCTATTGACATAACTCGAGAATTCCCAGCCCAATTTTGCTCAAATTTTGAAGGCTGCATCCCTGCATGATATAGTCTTAAATTTAGTGTCAGCGATGGTTTTGCTGCAAATGGTTTCAGCCCCACGGAAGGGATTGTGCAAAATGGTTTTTCACGTATCTCCAGAACGCTTTGACCGATTTTGCTCAAATTTGCAGGCTTGCATCCTCGAGTAACACACTTTCAAATTCTTCATCATCGATGGTTTTGTCGTAAACGGTTTCAGGTCCACTTGCAAACCGTTAGTGGGTTTCGAGGATCGGTACATCCGAATTGTTTTTGTCAAACGACAGGATGCCTTTTCGGCTTTGCCGATTTACTTGCTTGCATCTAATCGGTTTTGGTATTTTTAGTTCCAAACCTTATCAAATTTGAAAAATCACGCGTGCCGGAAAGAAAAAATGTTTAAATAAAATCATTATGCGCCACTAATTTCTTTCAGGAAACTCTTGTAACTGAAATCGTCTCGCGATATATCTGTGAATGGGGTGTGGAGCTTGAGGACGCTGCAGAGCTTGTAATTAGCAACTTCTGGGTTTTGACTTTTTCGCTGTTTGCTGTCAAGAGCGGAGTGAAACAATTTTAACTTTCCGAAATGTAGAGATTTCTAAACAGTCCGGAGCAAGTGTATTATTACTGTGTTTTCATGTTTGCGCAGGCGTTACAGCGAACTGCCTACATCCGGGCTTAGTCACGACAAGTATCGTCCAGCCGGACGCAAGCCGTTCGATAAGGATGATTTTTCTAGTTTTATCACCGTTCGCAAAGGTAGCTTCGTTTATATCGATCCAAATTATTTTTCCCTTTAGTAGACAGACGCCTTTTAATAGAATGCTGTCGAAGGAGATCAGACACTTCTCCATTGTGCGCTTGCCCCTGAGCTTGAAAATGTCAGCGGTCACTACTTTGTGGACTGCAAGACGGAAGCGCCGCGCTTGGAAACGCTTGACGACGAACAAGCGGCGGAATTCTGGAAGATCAGCGAAGACCTTACTGGCTTGAGGAAATGATTTTGACGCCAAAATGGGTGTCGGAGTTTAATAGCATTTGAAGTCTCGGACATGCAGAAAAGTTGTATCGTAATAATTTTTAATCGCAGTTGAACTCTTGTTGATTTCTGGTGATAACTATGCTTTAAAATGAAGCTAAAAATACTGCTGTGATGTTTACGATGTCCCAGACAAAAATACGCGTAGGCGTCACTTATACCTCGATGTTTACTCGATTTGACTGTGTCCTCCCGGATTGCGTCACAGATTACACGTTCATCCACTCGGTTTGCGTCACGTCGCAAATGCAACGAGCTGCAAATGATTCCAATTAGCTGCAGACTCGAGACTGGACTGCAGCAAATCAGGACATCGCAAGGCGCAGTCGCGTCCAACAGACTTGCAAATTGCAAAAAAAATAGACGGCGGTTTGCTCTCGGATTTTTAAAAATTGCCGGAGCATTCGAACGAAAGTCGCGCCGACTAGACTGCGTTGGAAGCTCTTAATGGAGCGCCTAACGCAAACTCAAATAGTCAATATCGCCGTCTTATCATTTTTGTTTATCGTCGGCGCTATCACAGCAACATCAGCGGCGTTTCGCTTTTGTGTGAAATTCTACCGGCGACGCTTTCGGCGACGTCGTCCGCGCTTGCCCATCGTATTGACGTTTGAGACAAACATGCGGGGAGAGTGGTCTTCGAAGCGCCGCATTCAAAACCAAACAGCTGGTTTTGTCTTTCTTCAACAGAATCTTAATGTCGCCGACCTGCTGATCGTCTACGCGTTCGTGCTCTGCGAACTCTGCGAAACGGCAGCAAATCGCCGCTGGGCATTTGGCTCTCTTAGCTGTAAGCTTCAGCGTTTCACGCGGTCTTTTAGCTTTCACCTTTGCTCGAACATCGTCGTCTGCATTGCGCTCGAACGTGCGCTTGCCGCAGGCGCTAAACGCGCTCGCAGTGGTCTTCGACGTTCACACCTCGTAATGGTCGTCATTGCCTGGTTCTTGGCGATAATTGGAAGCCTACCACAGGTTGCCATATGGGATGTTGACAAGGTTTACGTCACCTCAACAAATTACACAATGACGGCATGTATGGGAGCTCACTATAGCGGGACGGCTTCAGCGGCGCTTATCGATTTTTACGGGACTATTCATACTCTGTGCGTGTCGCCGATTCCGCTTGCATTGATTGGCGCGTGCTACGCATACGTCTTCTATCAGCTGAGGCGTCGGGCGGCGTGCCGAAAAGTCGTTGACAAAACACGTCGGGTAGCTGCTATGGTCGTTCTCACCTATGTGATCTGTTGGCTGCCATACAACTGGGCTGTCCTTTGGTCAGTGGCAAGTCCGCAAACTTTTGCGATGTATGCAAAGTACATCCGGGCGCCGCAGTACCTGATTGCCTTGTCGCCTATAGTGAATCCTATTCTGTACGAATTTTATGCGACGCGGAAACACCGAAGTATTAGTCGATCACGGGACACTGATACCGCCTACTTGCATCGATCGTTTTGCGTTCCCGCTGGCGGTGACGTGAGCAGAAGGCGTGCGACGATTGCGTAGAACGTTGGGTTTCTGACGCGGCAGAACGAGTCGTCACTTGTTGGGAAGGCCAATTCTACCGGTTCGAGGAAAAGCTTTCCGTCTTCGTCTACTGTCGATGTCACGAGTGCAGTCCGTCGGGAATGTTTTGCGTATACGTATAAATACGGAACTCAAAGAGCAGCGAAAGCTGACGACAACCGAGTGTCATGCTGTTGGACATAGAATGAAACTTGCTGAGGCGAGCCCAAGTTTTTTCATTAGTGCCATACTTAAAGCATATGAACAAGGTATCACGGCGTCAATGTTTCTTTTAGAACTTTTTCTCAGATAGGCATTTGCAAATTTGCAAATTAGCCAATTTTAGGCGGATTTTACAGGTCTATTCTAACTCAGACAACAGCAGTAGAAAAAAGGGCAGAGAAAGTGAGGCAGGAGATCAAAGTGAATTCAAATACCAATTAAGCTTATTATGACCCTTGTGAAACGAAATTAGCTTTTCTGTGAAATTCAGTGTGAATACATAGCGCATCACGTGCGACTTCCTGTCATGTGCTGAAGACATGAGCCTCTTGGTGCCTGGCATCCGCCCAGCCGAGGTACGTGTCGGTATTTCTGAGTATAATTTGCGTTCCTGTTGCTAGGCAACAGCGAAGTGCTCAAGTTCAAGTGCTCGAGTTCAAGTGCTCAAGTTAGCAGCAAAGAGCTCAAGTTTAAGTGCTCGACGCAGGATGATTGTCGATTGAAGCTGCTAAATGAGCTGCCTGCCCACAAAACGGCATACAAGTAGAGCGTAAGCTAACATTTCAATTTCATTGCTCGTGTTTTGGCGACATCTCTTCTTTATCATGGCCGCTGCAAATTATTCGCGGTCGGGTGATCCTAAAGTGAGGTTTTAAACCTTCAGCGCAGGTAGCAGCCAATAATAATGGAACGACCGCTCACCATTGACCCGACGACTACTGTGACCCCGTCTGCTATTGGTTCGCGTTCGTGACTATTGCTAATAACGGCTACCTACGCCCTCGTCGGACTGTCATTCTTCTGCGGTTGCTTCTGCTGCCTCTGCCTGTGTCAACGTGTAACATCCGTCCCCTCCGCCTAGCTAGTTGTAATACGGCGAAATGTGGCATCGCTAGTTGCTCCGTTAGTTAGCAGCAAAGAGCTTAAGTTCAAACTCTCGACGCAGAATTATTGTCGATCGAAGTTGCTAAATTAGCTACCTGCCCACAAAACGGCATACAAGTAGAGCGTAAGCTAACATATCTGCCTCACTGCTCGTGTTTTGTCGACATCTTATCGTTATCATGGTCGCTACAAATTACTCGCGTTCGGGTGATCCTGAGGTGGCGTTTTGGACCTTCTTGTCGACGCCAATCAGCAGTGCTACAGGGCCAGGCGTTTCAATCGCGCTCGATGGCGTTGGCCAGAATGCTGCTTCTGGACGTTTTTAAGCTAACTATGCACTGGATGCGCCGGCTTCGGCTACAAGTCCCGCTAACGCATCACCACCAAGGGGTAAAAGGGTAGAATTTTATACTGCCTCTAGCGTGCTTGATTTGACAACGACGATCTTTAGAGCCACCGACTGATTACGAATCCTTATACGGCAAGCTGAAAAGAGTTCGTTCGTCTGGGGGCTTTCTTGAATTTCTATCGACTGTGCTAAAGACGATGTGCACATCAAGTATGTCTGTGGTACCTCACAATCGAATAATCTTTCTACTAAATTAATCGGAGAAGTACGCTCTATTTCCTCTACTTTCACCGATTTTTCACACACGTTTTAGTTATTGTACTGGTTTTCGTTCTGTTATCGTCGCTGGTTCCGATTGCCATGATCGTAATTGGTCAGCTAACACACGACGCCGAAACTCACAGTTTTAGCTGCTAGATTAGCTGCGTTTCTCTTCATCTAGGCGCAATAAATCTTGACAACTGTCCCGTGGAACGATTCATTCCCATTTACCTCATTGTCGGTGGCTCCTTCGGCTTGCTTCAGGCATTGCTGCACTCTGTCTCGCGTGCTTGCGCATATCGCCAGGCAGAATGCGACGGCGAAGAGGCGGTACTGAAAGCCAATCCATTCGAAGGGCTGATCGGATGCTTTGTGCTCGCATGGTTCATTGCGGGTAGTATACGATTATAAAAGTTTTCCTTTTACATTACATCTAAGCTTTCGATACTTTGAAGTTTGCGTTCCTATGAGACACTAGATGCAAATGATTGAGCCTGAGGGCATCGAAAAGCTGCTGATAAATCTATACACTGTGAGCACAACCTCAGTTCCCTTTTCAGGCAGTGTGTGGGTTTACAGAGTTTACAAGCCAAACTTCTCGCCAGTTAGCAACACCAGCGCTCAACCCGGCCTCTACTCCAATGCCGATTGGACTCCTGCGCCGGTCTACTACACTAGTACACTGCAGGTGGCAGCCAATAATAATGGAACGACCGCTCAGCATTGGCCCGACGACTACTGTGACCCCGTCTGCTATTGGTTCGCGTTCGTGCTAATAACGGCCAGCTACGCCCTCCTCGGACTGTCGTTCTTCTGCTGTTGCTTCTGCTGCCTCTGCGTGTGTTGCAACGTGTGGTAGCCGCCCTTTCCGCGTAGCTAGTTGTAATACGGCGAAATATGTCATTGCTAGTTGCTCCGTTAGCTTGTGTAGTCTACGCTCAGGCGACCTCCCCGACTGGTAGAAATGCGGCGAATTGTCAATCTCTTTGTGTGCACCCTCTGAGTCAGCTAGCCTAGGCCATCCCCGTGTAGCTTACAATTACTTCAAAACGCTAAAATTCTAGTAGCAACGTATCGGCAACTCGTTCTTTATCGGCGTCGGTGGCTGCCTCGCATTCCTCGTTGCGATTACGCTGACGCTCGTGATGCCCGCGCTAATCGCAGTCGCACGACGAAAGGCAATCGTGAGAGGATGAATGCGACTGCGAGTACTCGTACGAGACACCGCTTTCTCGTGATGATGACTTGCAAACTGTGGTAGTTGGGCAAACCGACGTATATTCTTCCGCTATGGTGGGCACGACTGACAAGACGAAAAAGCAGATTTTATGCGCTTTGCCGCACATTCGGAATCTAATATACAGTGAGGGTGACTAACTTGTCCGAAGCCGTTTTGTCATGAAGTCAGGTCCACTGGCACACTAGTGTCAGTGGCCCTCGAGGATCGATACATCTCACTTGCTTGCGTTAGACAGGGTGGTCCCACCGCTCGGACAAGTAGAAAGATCGACACTGGAAGCGTTAGGTTGGGGGCAGGGGAGCGGTTTGAAACCGGTTTCATGCGTTAAATTTGCTCCATGAAGCCAACATTAGGACGATTCATCTTTCGCGCGCTCTTCATTGTGCGCACGTCCAAAAAAATGTCGAGCCCGAGCAGGGGGTGGAAACGCGTCGTGTGGCTGTTTCAGCTGGCTTTGTAAGAAATTAGTTGCACTGTGTACTCGGTTTCCATGCAGAACTCTTCAAGGCTCTCAGCGCATGAAAGCTCTGAAGCTCATCGAGAAAATGGTCACGTAGCAATGCTCAGTCAGAGTTTTAAAAATTTTCAAAAATATTTCCTCAACTTGGAGTGTGTTTTCTACGTGTAAGTGCGCCACAGATCGGCACGTTCGACTTGTTTTCTGTTGCTTTGCGCTGGTGATTTGCGTTTATAGCAGCGTGTTATCACAACGGTGCATCATATGCAATCTATACTCCTACTTTACGTTGGTTCCTCACGCACCGTAGTACAGTCAAAATAGGTTATAATAAAGCAAACTTGTTCCGGTTCAAGTCTTTGACTTCTGTCTGAAGATCAAAATCGTTGACCAGAAAAGTGAACAACCGTCAATATACATCGATCGATCTGATCGACTGATCGATGCACCACTGTGTGCGCGATAATAGTATGCACAATAGCCGCTAGAAGTTCATGAAGATGAAATCACGCAAGAGGTCGTAATGGTTCTTACAAAACTCTTCCCACTGGGACTGCTGCTCGACCTCCTTGCGGTTACCGCGTAGGACCTCCAGACATCGTCTCTTCACCCGCTCTAGCGAATGTAACTTTGACAAGACGGCGAAATCGAGCACATTTCCGGCCGTCACAAGAGTGGGAGCGTTCGTCTCGATCGCCTTCGCGAAGTGTTCCTTCAGTTCGCGCAGTTCGTACATGTGCGCCAAGCTGAACATGTTTACCGCGTTCTCGCTCGTAACCGCCGGTAGCACAGCGTCGTAGACGTAATCGAGCAACATCGTCGCCGTCGCCGCGTCGGCCTCGAGGTGCAGTTCGGATGTCTGCTTCTCGGCCATGTCGACGTCGAACAGAGCGCGCTCCCAAACGGCCGAGTGCATCGCCAGAATAATCTTATGGCACGGGAAGCGACCTTCGCCGTCAGCACTCAGGAGCGTGCAGTCGGAGAGCTTGCTGGTCTGCCTCAACGCCCTGACTCGAGATGTTACGATCGATTCTTGTACATGCTTCTGTGTCATCGCTGCAATGGCGCAACTGGAAATTTTTAACAGGAGGAAGAGACTTTAAATGGTAAGGGATACCCCTTACCACTTTCGTCTGACCTTTTATGCCCCTCTGCTTGATACCTTGCATCGCTGCTGTGCGATTTTTGCCTCCGGCAGTCGTTGCAGTAACTCCTTGTGGCTCACAGAGGATCAGGTAGAACGATGTAGCTTGGCGAACCTGCGCGGGCACTTCCTGCACGGTAAAGCAACCGATGTGATTCGCTGCCGGGACCGCTAGTTCTTGGAAGACGACGTTTGGTGGCTTCCTTCGCTGCGTCACCCAGTGCTGCGCGAGCTGTGCGGGTGCGAAACCATATTGTATCGTCAGTGGGTGGGGCGAGCTTTCCCTACTAAGCACCATAATGTCGGCGTGGCTGCCGTCGGCATTTGTGTTGAACGGCCAAGCGAGATATCGCGCTCCGGGTGCGCGACTCTCGGGCGGAATCAGAAAGACGCTAAACAAAGAGCTGTTCGCTTCCGGGAGTTGAAGCTGCACGACGTGGTCGCCGCGGGGGATGTGCGAAACTTCGTACTGCACGAGCGACGCGCCGGGAAAGTCGCGAAGATTGTCCGGTAGGCGAACGGTTGAAGAAGGGCTGACGATGAACGTCGCCTTGACGACCGTGTGCGCTGCGATCCCCTGAGCCCAAGGATATATGACTTGTGCGACCGCGGCAGGTGCAGCGGGTGTGAGGCTCATTCTTGCAAAATTGGAAAATTCTTAACGCAAATTGACCGAAAGCTTTCACAGTTTGTATACATCGAGCGACAACAGTGCAAGAACGGAGCTCAGCATCGCCCACACAGCTGTTGACTTTACGTCCTTATCACAAAGTGACATGCGTAAAATTTTTTAAATTGTGTGTTTTGTTCCAAGCGGGCATCGTGATATGAACAATGACGATAAAGGCACTTCTTGAAAGTGCCCTCAGTGATAAGGCAAACTACTACGCTCTAGAAATCGGCAGGTGCGGACCCGGCTTCTGGACCCGCGTTTTTTCTGGACTCGGACCCGCATTTTTTAGTTAAAAAGTCGGATGTACCGATCTTCGGGGACCACTGACGATAGTATCAGTGGACCTGAAACTACATTGACGTCAAAACCAGGTTGAATATACATCAACAAAATGTCAACCAAATCCGTCAAGGTGTTCTCGAGTTATGACCGAAACAAGCTAACAAAGTTTGTGCCAGTCATAGTTGGACTCCTACTCGTTTCAGTCCGTGAGGAAAACAGATTCGTCGGTTATTTCTTTCGAGCAACTACATCGCGTGAGCCATACAGCGAATTCAAAGCGAAACAAGCGTGTGCACCAGAACGTCGACGGTCAATATGTGCAGTAATACAGATATAGTGCGACTCCAAAGTCCAAACTTAGAGATCGGCTTGAGTTCATCCCAAAACACATCGACGGACAGCGACTGCTAACAGCCTTTCGGGCGTGCAGCGGAGTAAACTTCTCGTTGTTCTTCGAACTCCACCATGAAATTTGCCAAAGCTACCGCTTCGTCCACTGTAATCGCATTGTAGAGCGAAACCCGAATTCCGCCAACAGACCTAGCAAAAATGAATTGAAACACTCGTACGTAAAAGCATAAAGAGGCGGATTTTGAGTTTGCATTCTCACAGTACTTATCGCCAGCAAGCCTAGAAACTTAGAGATCACACTGACCTGTGCGCTGCAAGGGAAAGCATGCCTCGATCAGCAGCTTCTTGCACAAACCGTTTTTCCAGCTCGGCATCGCCTTCCGGGCAACCAAGACGAATCGGAATTGTCATTCGGCTGCGGTGCTTTTTCTGAACCCCACAGCTGTGGCGTTTGCGGCAAAGATTTTTTCGAAATACACAACTTATCAAAAAAACTCCCGACTCGCTTTGGCTTACAAGTAGAGCCCTCTGGAATTATCGACGACGTCGTAGATGATCTCCGACTTCATTTTAGCGCGTCGCTGCATTTCCCCAACTCCACCCTAAAAGGGAAACCGAAAACATATTTTAAAAATTACCACAGACTGGCGCTGAAACTATCACACTTTTCTGCTCAATGTTCTTCTGGGAAATATCATGAAAAATTAGCAAAAATCTAAATTTTAATTTTACCTGATTTCTCATCCACTCAAGTGAGAGTTTTACAATGTAGATGCTGTTAAAATCATAGCGATCATCAAAAATCGACGTCGTTCGTCAACTCAAATGCTTCTCCTGACCTGAATATCGGCGGAGTGTTGTATCTGGAGTTGTTCTCATACTGGAGCTTATAGTTTAGCGTGCTCGGACAAAACTCGCTGCTTCGATCGAGCATGTCGTCACGAACGAACACGATCGTGACGCCTGCCGTTCCGACGCTTTTCTGAGCGCCGGCGAATATAACAGCATGCTGAAAGTGTTAGCGTATAATTATGGTTGTAAACAATTTAGCAATAGTTTTCTTACAGCGCCAAAATCGATAGGATGCGAAAGGAAGTCCGTCGACATATCGGCGACGAGTGGGATATCGCAAGCCGCCGGCGCGTGATGAAATGCGACTCCTAGAATTTTCGTTTATGTCCAACCATGTAGCTTCTTCGCGACTCGTGCCTCTGTCTAGGGTTGGCATCCCCGGGGATCCCCGGGGGATCCTGGAAAAAAATCCCCCGGGATTTGCCAACGAAAAAAATTTTTACGACTAAAAAATTGCATTTTCTACAGTTTAAATTTTTTTAAATTTTTAAAAATTTACACGTGCGAGATAGGCGGGGGATTTTCGAGGGATCCCCTGGGGATTAAGGGAGAGAGAAAAAATTCCCAGGGATTCGCCAACCATAATCTGTCCAATCACCGTGCACTGTCTCGTCGCTACAGTAGTAGCGGTAGGCCGAACTGGGATCGTGAATCCATGTTTTCTCGTCCGGAATGGCTGAAAGGGCAACGGGGTGCGAAAAGTTTGCACAAGCATAGACAACGTTTCCACGATCTTTGTTACTCGTGTGAGATCCGAGTGGTGGCTCAATGCAGGAAACGACGTCGAGATATCGAGAAGCTTCCTTTGCGGCCTTCGATGACCAGAGACCAGTTACAACATATTCGGCTCTTTTCGGCACGCCAGTCGATCCGTTCAGAAGGTTAAGCGGAATGGCTGAGAATTGTGCCGATCCACCCCTTTGCAGGAAGACGAGCTTATGTCGCTCCGAGCCTCTAAAAATCAGTATTGTCGACGCCGTGCCGTGCGATCGCTACCGCTATCAGCTTCATACGGCAAGAGTTCTCGCAGCTGTTTTTCTGCGTTTTGAATGACTTCCTCGAAATGCTTCGACCGATGGCTCATTTCTGTATAAAGCACAGAAAGCGTTTCTGTTTCTCCTATGGTTTTGAGGTACGACCTTCCCGAGATTGTGTTAAACTTTGATACCCAGCATGCTGATTCCAGTTCCGTTATAGCTTGGAAGCTCACGCCGAGCCCTTTCGATTACCTGAGCGACGGTTGCGCAGTCATAAGTTGAGCGAAACAGGTGAGATTCAGAAAACCTACTTCGTCCGGAAGTTTGACAGGTCCAGGCGAGAAGTACACGATCCTGCGTCGATCTTCCATCTCAAATGTCTGAGGCTTGTACAGGCGTGCTCCTTTTGACTTTAGAGTTTGAAATGAAACTCCCAGTGTTTTTTTTGACAAGTAACGCTCAGTTGATGATCTACATTTTCACTGCTTTTTCGACGTTTGAAAAAGTGTACCGTACACAGAACGTTCACCGAGGCAATGTTTATGTTGATATGTTAATAAAACACGCGTTTGGAATGATCTCATGCGCGAATATCGTTTCTAAACAACTGAACCTGAACTTATGAAAACCTAAAGAATTTCCGCAATGTGGTGGAAACTGCACTGATGTTCCGTCTTCTCGAGGCTAAGGCAAAAGGTGTCCGACGAATGCGAGGGAATGAGTCGGCGATTTGAATCGGATCGATAGATCTGCCAATATTGGATAAATGACTCGTTCGAAACAGAAGGGACAACCCGATGGCAAACGACATAGGTCCGAAATTTTTAGATGTAGTTTTACATTTTATAGGTAGTTCCACACTTTACGTGTATTTTTCAGGAGGTTTGATAGTTGCGCCTACCCTGTTGGCAAGTTGGTGCCTATCATTGCAGCTTGGGAGCCAGCCAGCTATTTGGAGGCATGTCGGCGGGCAGGGTCAAAGTGCTCGAGATGCGGGCCTTGAACCGAGCGGCTTTGACATGGCGACAAACGGTCTACAGCTGCTCATCTTCAGCTCAGTTCTGCGATCGGCTGTAAAGAGGGACTCGAAGAAATTCCTGAAGTGTAAACATGAAGGAATTGCCAAATCAAGGGCGACCACGCTCCACGTATCGCGTGTTACAGCGTTTTGAGCGGCTTCGCCACGGTCACTTTTGGTTCCTGATAGATGTGTTTCTCATAATGGCTTTAACTGATATTCGACCTTCATTCTGTAATATTTTAGTGCAACTTCCAGAAATGCATGTAACGGCGGGAAAAGATAGCTGATCTACGTACTTTTAAAGTAGTCCGCTGGTGGCCCCTGGCTTCGACGCGACATTTTGTTTCGTAAAACAAGGGAGTGTTCGAGGACATGTTTCGAAAATTTTCCTTATTTGTGAGCGATCTGACAGCCCGCGGACTCGAAATAAAAGTAAAAGACTCAACACAGATTGCTTGCGCAGCGAGAGAAAAACTCATACTGGTCGTTGGGCTCTCCCCTCTCCGCTCTATCCGCGGACAAAAGTTAGCGGAAGTCCTGAGAACCATAGTACAGTCTACAAGACTTGGCAGGTCAAGACGGTGTAACACCTTAATGTTCCATAGTGTTCCAGACTGTTCCACGGTGTTCTATCACATGTACCAGTACGTTTTTCGTTTCTGGCGTGTGTTCTTCGGCTTTATCAGTATACTCGTTGCTTTGCCGATATACATGTTCTTTTAGGCAGTCCGTCTAGCTGCACTTCTTTCTATTCCAGTCGACGTCGCAATGCCCCAGCTGCGCAGACGGAGAAAAATTTCTCTCTCACTAACTAGATCTCCTTATTGGCCTCCGATAACACTCGGTTTTTCAAAGCTGCATAGTATATGCATGCGCGCGCTTGCGACGAAAGCTTGCTGCCATTCAGTCACAATACACGGCTTCAAAGAGGCTTTATCAAATAAGATTTGGTGGAAAACGAAAGCGATTGTGCTGCAAGGCGACTACGAGTACACGCTCCAAGAAAACAATCGTGTTTGCAGGCAGATGCATCTGACGAGGAAAATCACATTTTACAGAAAGTCGCATTTTTTCTTGCAACACAGGCAACGCGTTCCAACCTGCGCGCCCCGCCATAAACTCTATCGCCCAACGCTTAATTCAAGCATGCCGCGATCTTATTTTCGCGAGGCTGGTTGGTGAATTCGGCTAAAATACCTAGGGTCGATTTGGGCCGCAAATTCCTAATTTTAAAACGTATTTATGTAGCAGGCAAACTCATAGGAGTGCTGCAAACGAGCTGGTTTCGCGAATGACGTCATCAACTGTTGCCCTTTTAGTATTCACGCTGACGTTTGATCACACGATCATCTTTTGCACAGGTCTCCACCTCATCGTACATAACGTCATATGCGCAAGTCCCTGAGGTTAGATTATTTAATTTTTCCTGTTATGGCTAATCATCGCTTGTTTAACAACTTTTTTTCTGTCTACAATTCGTGTTTACTCTAGCACATATTACTTTTCGTGCACGACAAACATGCATGGATCACCATTCCGATTACGATTAGCGTTTGCGCGAACAATTTTTCTCATTACCCCTCGCTCATCCCTCCAAATCGAAGTGCATGCTCGTATCAGGGAGCATCCATCATGGGAAGCTAGCTGAGAAAAACAAGCTTACGTAGCTAAAAAGCGCGGCGACAATAATTCCCAGCGAGAGCTTACGTGCATATGGGTGTTGCGTCTCGTTTAGATCCTCCAGAGTGCAGCCGACATGCAGGAAGACGGCCTAGCGATTATTGAGCCGTAAAATTCTAAATCGCCACCCGTCGTCGGCGAGAGCAACCTGCGCTTCTCGGCATGCGAGAAATTCAATACGCGAAGCCTGAAGAAAGGCCGAGCTAAGCACATTTTTCTCTTCGTTTCATCGAAAAACAAAGAGAAAATGCTGAGAAAAATGTCATCAAACTCGTCGTCGCGACGATGGTCGCCGTGCACGTGCGATCACGCCCAAATAGTGCGAATCGCCCGAATCGTTTGCGTCCTAGACGCGATTCTGACCTCCGTCGTCATGCTTGTCGGCGTCGCCGTTTCGTCGGGATTCCACTCAGGCCGGATGGCCCTTCTCTCGATCGTCGTTTTTGTGATCCTATGCGCCGGAACATCGCTGAGTGCCGTCGGTCTCGTTCTGCGACGGAGAAGATTTATCATTCCTGGCATGGCGACGAAGGGGCTCGTAATCGGCGCTCACCTGTTTTTTGTGTTAATTTATGTTAGCTCGCCGCGCGAGGGAAACGCGATCCTGCAGGCGCTCATCGGTGACGCTGCAGCGGAAGCCGCTGGAAGGTATTCGGCGGTGAGCATTTGGACAGCTTTTACGGCGGGCTTGCTGATCTCGCTCGGATTTTTTGCCGTTGGACTCTATACATACGAGGATATGAAACGGGTGGACCGAATGGTGCCGCTGATTCAGATCAACTGCGAACTGATGTGATAAAATGCTGCTTAAAGAAAGTGCCGATCGCTGATTACCGACGTCTTATTTTGCAAAGTGGCACCCGAACTTATCCAAAACGTAATTACTCGACTCAAGTTAACATAATGATTCAACTTTGTAAAAATCCGTGCAAGTGCGAGGCTGATGATGGCGTGCGCGCTAGCCGTTTTTGCATATAAAGAGTAAACGGGGAAAAATCGTGTAACTTTATCTACAATTTCCAACCTTTACTACAGACGCATATGGAACGGTTGATAAGACATAGTACGCCAAGTGAGAGATGAGTTCGAATCCCGCTTCAGACAAAACTTTTTGCAATTTTTCTTTTCGAATATACCTACTAGAAATAAGAAAATAAAGGTGAAAAACTGTAAAATACGAAACCCTCCTAACCAAAAACAATTATATTTCTACGTCTATTAGACCAGGGGTCATCCATTAATGACGTCACCTACCGAGGAGGGAGCGTGAATCAAGGAATTTTTCACAGGAAGTGACGCTACGTGTAAAAGATAGCCTATGTTAATGTGTTTGGGTTAGTGACGAGGGAGAGTGGGAAGATCTTAAATTTTGAATTTTCAAGTGACGTCACACGTGACGGGTACATTCGCCCCTAGGCACATTCACACCAGTTTACCCTACGGGTGTGGGCACATGTTGTCGCGGGTTATGATGGGCGTTTATAGATCGGCGTCAAATGCTTGTTGTTTTTCTCGTGTGCTCAATCATGTCCGTCGAGTACGATATTTCTCGAAATCCAAGGCGTTGCATCGCGATCAGCTTGTTAGACCAAGGCTACAATAATTGAGTGCATGTGCTCCTTCTCTACGCTCTGAAAAAGATGGACATAAGGTTCACGCAATACGGAAGTAAAAATTCGCAGCTTTTTATCAGGTTTTTCACGCTATCTTATCTCTCATATAAAGTCGGGCCACGTTGCGTGAGATGACTCAAAGTTTACTTGGTGGCAACACTTCTATGATGAGCATTCGTAAACAGTCGACGGGAATACGGCAAAAAGTAGGAAAGTAAGACTAGACGAGATTAAAAACATCGAGCTAAAAAACTTTCGAACTTCTGTCTGCGCGGAAGTAACTAAGGCAGATAAGCCG
>JAQGBB010000400.1:0-20074 GCA_034691745.1 Prismatolaimus dolichurus
GTCGTAATGCAATATGCTGTACATCGAAGCGGTAGAACGCTAATGTGCACCAGAGTGTTGCATTACGACACTCACTACGTCCATTAGGTTCTGATTTTTTGAGAAAAGAATATAGAAAGATAATGGCCGATAACCAGTTGTTCGCTACGCTCCTCGCAGGACGCCAATAATTTCGAAAACTTTTCTCGTAGAATGCAGCCTGGTTTGCGTGTTGAAGGCGGCATAGCCCTGCTGGTCCGTAAAAATGACTTGCGTTACATTTGGGCTGGCAACACGTACCGTTGGAAACACAACTTTGTTTGCAATTTGGCCTGGATTTTCAACTGGGGCAGCTTTTATGGAAAATATTTCAACAGGATTTTCGGCTTTATTTTATTAAACTTAACCCCTAGAGTGTCAGACCTCATGTCATTCTGGTGAGTGCCGTTTCCCAATTTGCCTGCCCGATACTCATGGGGCATCCTATGGTGCCCTATCCCCTTTAGGGTCAAAATTAGAACCGGTACAGCACTGGAAGTTGTCGGGCTAGGCGGTGGAAATCGTATGCAAATAGATTGACATTCAAATGTGCATCTGGATTGGGCTGCAATATCCTACAAAGGGCGATCGTCCAATGCCGAATAAGGTCCGACACACTGAATAATATGCAAAATTAAGGTCGACACTCTAGGGGTTAAGCTTAGTTCTGAGAATCAATTTGTCTTTTTTTAAAGTCATGCTTTGTTCACATCATGTGATATGAACTGAATTTGAACCTGAAATAAGAAAAGTCTTTTCAATCAAGGTTGACTTAAAACAGATATGTATTGTTGGAATTGTTTCGAACTCTAATTTTTGCATCCTGCCTCAGCCGTTCCGCTTGTTTTCCAATTCGATGTAATAGCAGCTGCGCAAATTATATAAGTCAATCAGCAAAGCTGAAAAACGCATCTCTGGAACGCTAATGTTCCGCAAAGCATATTTTTCCCGTTGCAGAGCTTGATCTGCTTGTGCTCTGAGAGTACGCCTGCCCCAATGTACGGCGTCAAAAAGTGGTCGTGTTCTTTTGCCAAAAATTTTGCAAAATGACAACCAAGAGTACAGCAAATACAAACCGTTCACGTATGCGCAAGTCGGCGGCGTCGTTGCGTAGGTCCAGGTCAAATTCGCTGCGCAAGTGACACTCGTCGCGCCCGTGTTGTTGTGGGTCGCGTTGCAAGCGATTGTTGCAACGGAGCCAACATTCGTTCCGCTGCTATACAACGCCACGTAGCCGTTCTGAAGGGTATACGGTTGGCAACTGGCTAAAATTAATTGGGACGACTCCTAATTCAAGTTCGATCAACGCTTCCCGTCTTTATTCGTACAGCAAGTCATCGTGATGTTAACGTATTTTGTGTCCATAGGGCAAGGGTCCGGAAAGCCCATGTTAGCTGGAGGAAAGCAGCTCGTCACGTTTGAGCATCTAGAAATAAACGAATGGGATCTAAGATAAGAATCGTCGCGGAGATTACGTCTTTCTAGCGGTGTCGTTCATCAAACGAATCTGACCGCAAAGTAATACGGTCGATAACCTTAAAGCAATCAAATGGCGTTTGGGAAGATTTCAGAAAGACCGAAAAAATTAGAGTTTTTTCACGCCTGCTCACCGACGTTCGCAAGGCTCGAGCAACCCCTCCATAATAAATTAGGATAGACTGATGCCACCGGGTTCCAGTGTTTCTTTCGTCATAAGGGAACTGCATACAATTTGCCCAATGTGTCGCGGATTTGCGAATAGTGGCGCCGCGAAAAGAGAGATCCGCCCGAGGTACCCACAGTCCAAACGTTGCTCAATGTCGTGGCTTTCGAACGTTTCTGGATACAGTCGATCGGTCTGGCCGTTCGGGCAGGGTATCAGTTTGTCGTCAGCCGGCCGACTCGACCCCTCCAATTTTTGAAAGTGTACACAACTTGCCCCACTTTACGTCCGGCTCATTTTTTGTCGCGATTTGGCAGCGCATTGGTCCGCCATTACCACAGGATGATGAAATTTAGTTCGGGGAACACTATGGTGGCGGTGGTTTTTGCATCCTGCGTGGAGGCCGAAGGGCCTAAGCAAAAGAAGGCTTACTGGTCTTTCTGGGATTATCCCCTTTATCCCTTACTTACCCCCGCTTATCTTTCACCTATCCCCACCGTATCCCCCACCTACCCCCTCCAGCGGACAAAAGTTAGCGAACGGTGTGAGCAGTGCAGGTGTACCATTGGCAAGTTGGCAACTTGTCAGTAATACGCAAAAGGCATCCCGCGATTTCAAGAATAACCTACTGTAAATGGCAACGTGCCGAGGGTGAGCGACAACTTGGCAATGGTAGAGTTTCGGGGGCGGGGGGAAGCCGAAGTCCCCGAAAATTAAATATCTTTTTTTTTCTACAAAAAAAGCGAAAACTTTGTACGACGACAAATCGTGGCCTCCTTTTCTCTCTTGCTTCAAAAACTTATGCGCTGCTGTTTTTTTGTAAAACGGTAAGATGCCTTTTCAGCTGTGCCGATTTACTTGTTTTAAAATTTCGCCGCATCTCTCGTGGTCACTCGACGTCCAGAAGCGGCCAAATCAATTTTTTTGCGAAAACTCATCCATTGACGATTTAAAAAAATGGCTTTGGCGCAGCGGTGAATGCGCGGCTTCGAAACTCGACAAAAAATGGAAGACCGGGAGTGCTCCAAGCTGTTCCATTTTATTTTCGAACATAACGTGTTTGCCTGTTGCGTTTTTTTTTGTTAAGGGCTGACGTTTTTTTGGCTTTGCGGATTCACTTGTTCTCTGCTGCCTCCAGCGCGAGATGTCAATCGTGAAAGCGAGTGGGGCAAGTTGTTTAGCGGGGCGACTTGAATGCGCTTCCTCTATAAATCGCGCAACCAACTTGTCAAGTGGGTACAATTTCACAGTTAGGTTTTACGAGATTGGTATAAAGCGATTTTGGACTTCAAGTGTCAAAATTTAGGTTTTCACTTTTCTGACATCTTTGAAATCAATTCAGTCATTCTCGCAAAATTCTGACGACTTTCCAACAATGTTGCACGATTTGTGGTTGACGTGACAGTATTGGAAGAAGGTTGTACAGGTGAGCGGACGGCTGCATTTGCGTCGGTCAAACTAAAATAATCTACTAATTTAAATTTCAAAGTATTAGCTAAAGTATACAGATTGCTGTAGAAGGTGGTTGCGTTGTATGAGTTTGCGCACACGCTGTGCGCCCAGCCGCCGACTGCGTCGACGCAAACGCTTGAATCCGTTCGTCCAAAGTAGGCGCTTATGATCTGTATCACCTCTCCCGGTGGGCATGAGATCTCTTGCGCCTCGTAGTCGCAAAGTACGGTCGTTATGAGTGGAGGTGGCGCAGTGGCTAGGAAAAAATCAACAAATCGGTAATCACACTAGGTTTTCGATAAACCTTTATTTGGTTACCGTTGCAGGTCGGAAAAGGCTGTGTCCAGTTCGCGCCACCTGTCGACGTGTTTCCGCACATGTTCGTGTAGCTGCCGAAAAGCGTCTGACCAGTTGAGCACCAAAGGTCTACGATGGTGCCAGGCAATAACTGTGAACCGCTGCTTATGTTCCAATTGAAGCTGGGTGGCACGGCGGGGCAACCTAGATGAAGGCCATCCGCTCAGTAAAAAAGATGCTGCGGATAAAACTGTGCCACAGCAGATGAGCTCGACAGCTAAATTATTTCTTACATCTGTGAGATTTCAGCTAGCAGTTTTTTGAAGTTCATTAGCTAATTAATCTTCTTACTTGTTAAGCAAGCGGGAGTTGACCCGAGCATGGTCGATTGCCACGTCAGATTCGCTCCACAAACGTAGTGCGGCCCCGTCAAATTCGAGACTCCGTAGAGTGTCGCCCCGCCGTTACAAGCAATTGTAATTGTCGAGTTCACGGAAAAGTACACAGTATCGGAGAACGTCGCTACGGTGTATGCATTCGAGAAGCTCATGTTACCGCACGTCGCTAAAAATCAAGGTGAATTTTTTCGCATTTTGCACAAGGTCACATGACGTCATATATAGTTTTAGAAAGATCGCCATCATTTCGCACCAATGCAGTTAAGCGTGCTAACATAAAATGGTGTCCACGTATAGTTGAGGCCCTTGTTGCACCACATGTGCGGTCCGGTGAGGTTCGTGAATGTCGGTATTGACCCGTTCAAGCAGTAGATCGTAAGGGTCGAGTTTGGACTGTAGCTGATCGGATCGGTGTAGTTTGCGTAGATGTACGAATTCGCGTAGTTCATCGGACCACAGTTCACGACTACCAAGAACAAAAGAGAGATTCTACCGATAGCTTACGAAGCCCGACGGCGCCCATCTCGCAACGCGTGCACTGTTGGGCGTAAGATAGCGTGTCCAATTTGGGCATGGTTTTGGGGGAGATCGCGAATAGCTGTTGCAGGAGTAAAGATCTGGGAAGTGATCTGTTTAAATGGTGTGTCTGCGTTTCCTCTACAACGTGCGCCGGTCCGCGCCTTGCGTGTGTGCGACACGGTGGAAGCGTCTCTCTCTCTCTCTCTCTGGAATTTCACGTTTTTCGAAATCTCCAATTTGGGCAGTAAGTAAAATTCGCAGCAGCTCGCCCAATCGTTCCAGCGAGCTCAAACTTTGGATTTCGGGTAACTTTTATATTCCGGTTACGAAAATCTAGTCGGTTTTGATCCGGCTCCTCATACTCGGCCGGACTACGATAGCCGTTTTTCGCATTTTACACGTATTTTCTAGATATTTTAGATCGATAAAGGAAAATTTCTTTCTTCTCACTCTTTGCGACTACATTGCTAAAACATTTACTCTTGGAGTAAAATTAGACGTAAGTTTCGAAAATGACATTATTTTTGAGTTGCGACCTCAAAATTTGCCTCAGAAAGATTGTTTTAGAAAATTGAGGTAAATGTTCTTTGTGAGGCAAATTTTGAGGTCGCACCTCAAAACTAATGTTACTTTCGAAATCTACGCCTAATTCTATCTCAGGAAAAATATTTCAACAATACAGCTGCAAGCGCTGAAGAGGGAGCGAATGTCGAACTTCAAATGGGCACTCACGAAATTGGCGGAACGTGGATAGATTGACTTCTTTTGAGCATAACTTGCGCTAGACTCAACGAAAAAATTATCTGAAAATACTGTCGTAAAGCTCTCACTGGCTGAATAAATTTGTTCAAAATATTGGTGCTCGAGTGGGCTTTTTTCTCGAGTTATGAGCGGTCAAACATTTACCACTTGGTAGTGACCCTTGGTCATCGTCGCCGCGCTCGGCCGCCTGTGCGAATTTTTGGTCGACAAACATAGTGTCAGGTAGCGACGCATAGACCTATCAAGCAAAAATGACCGCAGCCCGATTGGTTCAGTATTGCGCGCGTGGCAGTAATTAGAGTAAGAAACTGCCCAAATTGAAGAAGTGCCAAAATTGGACAGGTTATCTTAGTAGTTGGCTTCGGAAAGCTCCACAATGACATCACGACAGCTCACGATGGGTTTGCGATGCGTCTCCACGGATTTGGCTGAAATTTTGTGCGTATCTTTTCGACACGGTTTAGCTTAAAACACGGTTTGAGGCCCACTGGCACGAACTTTTTTAGCTTGTTTTAGTCATAACTTGAGAACGCTTTGGCGGATTTGGTTTAACCTTGGTTTGTGTCTTTATACAAGATAAACTAAAATACAGTGTAATTGGTAGCTCTGTTTTAGCGGTTTCGGGTCCACTGGCGCATATTTTACAAAATTGTTCAGAATTTAGCTAGTGAACGGCTTGACGAATTTAGCTGATATTTTGTGCGCGCAGTCCCAGTCGCACCATGATGCCGTATTACTCGTATCATACCGATTGTGGTACTTCAAAAATTAATTTCACGTCCATTTCACACTAGTGTCACTGGGCCTCAATGATCGGCACGTCTCACTTGTTTTGCGCCATAGAAAATGTACCAAACGGCTTGATATTCAATATGGCCTAGCTAAAGTAACCTCAATTTTATCGCTTTTCTGCGCAAGACTTACGGCTGCAAACACTCATCGTACACGACGACCACTGCGTTGTAACATTCAGCGGACACCAGGCCGAAATCGCTGCAGCGCAGTAGAAGTACGTCACTTGGCTAGCGGCGAGCGCGTAGCCGGGCAGACAGCTCGTGATGTTCATCGTACTCCCGAACGATATTGTTTGCGTCATCAGACCCGTCTGTGTTCCATTCGGCAACGTGAACACCACGCTTCCCAAATTGTTGGGTGCTTGCGCGTATGAGGTATAGCAACCTGGTAAAATGAAACGGTCACCACCTCTTGCAGAGAAAAAGGAACTCGATACTCGATTTAGGCTTACCCCCAACGCAGTACATGCTCATTATTTGGGATCCATTCTGTGCAAGCGTCTCCGATCCGCCGCACATCTGTGAGCTGTTTCCAGAGCATGGCATGTTGCACTGAGCGGCGGATAGATACGTCCACTGCGTGAAGACGTACAGTCCGGAACAGAAGCAGTTTGTTCCATTTGCCAGGCCTAAATGCGCCGATCCCCGAAGTTCAGCAACGCATTCTAAATCTAGTGTGTCACCACCACAACCTAACTCTGTTAAGTGTCAAATAAGTATCTACCATTGGCAAGTTTTAGAAAATGATTTGCTAATAATATCTTTACAATGCATGTTTGAAGAGACCTGATTTTTTATTATTTAAATTTTGATACCTTTATCTCGGTTTTCGCGTTTTTGGCAGCTAAGGTTTTTCACAAACTTTCCAACGTTACTGTACATACTACTGATCACAAATGGTTTCGTTTTAAGCAGTTTCATCATATATGTTCTAGGTTCTCAATAGCACACCCGCTAATTGATTGTTGAGCTTCAAGCAAAGGGCAGCACAGGATTCGATTGTTAACGACGCGTTATCCTGATAGCCTTCGTTGAAAAGCGACTGAATGCAACCAAGATAGTAACCGTTGCTGCTCGTGCAATTCAAAATCAGCGGCGGAGTTAACCCATCTAAGCAGAAGGCGTAGCCTACTACGTTGCTGACAAAGTGGGTCTAGATCGTCCCTTACATATGCACGAACTGTTCTTGCTAAGTGGATTAGCCCTATAAACTGGCGGGTTGCTGATCGGGTAGCCGCACGACGCCGCCGGCCCCGTTCCATAGTGGATTTGGCTTCCAGTGATATTACCGCACGGGCTCACCCACGGAATTCCGTATGGTGACCAAGCGGACCAAGAACAGCCTACAGTTATCGACTAACAAGTAGACCGGCAAAGTCAGAAGTGCATCTGTCATTGAAAAAACACGTGCGCAGCAGATTTTAAAGCAAGAGAGAAAAGGAAGCCACGATTTGTCTATGTACTACGTTTTTGCTCGCTCTCTTGTAGGAAAAAAATTTTTGTTCGGGCTTCCCCGCTCACGAACACCGGATACCATTGGCAAGTTCTTGCATGCCATTAACAAGTTGGCACCTACCACTGACCAGTTGCTTGCACCGTCCGCTAAACTTTCTCTTTCTGTGTGGTGTAAAAAGAAAAAACTCACTCCTCTTCACTCGTGTGTGAATCAGAGCGCCGAACTCTACATCGGTTTTTTCCATTGTCAGCTCGTCGATCTCATGTCCAGCGATTTCGCGCCTGCGCCTTTGACTTGTTGCCATTTGGGACACTGCGCCGACCTGCAAAATTCGGTTCTTTAACTTTGTGCGGTACCTGTTTCTGGCATCTCTTACTAGTTGTTTGAGTGGTTGAACAAAGTTAATCATACTCGCTTTGTACGGATTGAGACTGCAGAACGTCACCGCCGGAAACGTTTGAACGCCGTCGTCAATCTGCAACCATATACGTCGCAAACATAGTAATTACTTTTTTTACAAACGTTTTGTTACAAACGGTTTTGTAAGAGGTAAAACAAAAAACAAAACAAAATTTTGAACGATTTGAAATACAAAACAAAACAAATTTGAAAAAGATAAAAAACAAACCAAATTTTTGGTTTTATTTTGTTTTTCTTTGGTCGTTGAGGATCGAGGTTTGATACATGACGGAGCTGAAGCTGAGACTTCTCACGATAATTTGAAAAATTTTTTTAAACGGTTTTGGCTTCAGTGACGCATTTTTAAATTTTGCAATAGCTCGCTACTGTTCGCCGTCACTTTTACTCAACTTTGCTTACGAGTGTGTCCGCTGCCTTGCCACCATAACCACACCAATGCAAACTCAGGTATCCTTAATTACGACACTTCAGTTTTCGACCTGTATGTGGTTTTTAGAACCATTGATGAAGTCTTATTGAGGAGGGAAGTATGCCTATTGAGGAGGGACGTGTCGTCTGTCCGTCTCTCTGTCTGTCTGTCTGCGAGCACGATAACTTTCGAAAGAAGAGGGCTAGCGGGCTGAATTTTTTTTCCAAATTTGCATGATTCAAGTTTGATGATGGGCCCGGGGTGCCTAATACTCCCCGGGAACGCCGCTCCAGCAGGCTCACTCCCATGTAAAAATAAAGCGTTTTGCACATAACTCCTGAACGCCCCAACGGATTCGACTTAAATTTAATCTGCACAGTTTTCACGTGCAAAGCTTCAAAAATTGTTGCCATCGATGGTTTTCTTCGTAAGAATTTTTAGACCCACTGACACACACAATGTAATACTGTTTTGGGCATAACTCCGGAACGCCTCAACGGATTTGGCTAAAATTTGGTGTGTGTGTGTGTGTGTGTGTGTGTGTGTGTGTTTAACGAATGGTGCACTTCACAATTTGTCGTCGATGCTTGGTGGTCGTAACGCCAACTCAAAGGTCGAAGGCTCGCATCCCCTTTCCCCAACACACTTTTGTGCATTTTTTGGTGTCTTGAACTCAGAAACATTAAATTTGACGTCCAAAATAAGTTCTGCGTCAGTGGGCATCGAGGATCGGTACTTCCGACTTGTTTCTGATACTGAGACGCAAAAATTACAATGTACTTGTGAAATCCTGGCGTCGCACAAAGTGTGATTGGCAAAATTAGTAAAACTACTCTTTCTTTTCGTCAGCGTTCAAAACGTTGAAACTATTCCACTTCGCCGGAAGTCACCAACGCGTTCGACTACGTAATGCAGAACCACAAACGATACTGGCACGCAAATGCAAGCAGAAAGGAAAATCGACTTTGACTAAAAGTTTTCGGTATCTGTGTTCGGTAACACACCCCAGCCGACTGAAAACAAAACAAAAACAATCGTTTTTAGCCAAAAACAAAACAAAAAATTTGTATGGCCCGAAACACAAAACAAAATCTAAAAAGTCGATACAAAATAATCGCTACGCAAACCGAGTTGTCACTTTCAAATCGTCAATTACCGCCTGTGTCCCATTTGTCTAACAGCACTCAAGAAGTAAATTGCTGCTGAAAAAAGTCCTCCAGAATAGTCGCCGAAGCTATGTGCCCTAGGGTAGGTTCGCACAACTTTAGGCGTTTAAGGTGAACAGTTTTGGTGCGTTTTCTCAAGAAAAAGGTCACAAGAAAAGCCGGTGACACCACAAGATAGCCTAAAGCAGTGGCTTTGAGACGATAGCTCACTCGTCTCATATCGGGACATGTGGTAAAATTTCTGGTCCTAATTTTTGCAGCCTACCTGAAGCGCGCAGCGCCGAACAAAAAGATAGCTATATAAGGTCAAACAAAAATTATCTCTATATTCCCCTTATCCCCTACCCTCTTACTCCTTACCCCCTTATCCCCCAACCGACAGAAGCGAACTGACTGTGTGAGCAACTTGCCAATGGTAAGCACCAACTTCCACCTTGCCAACGGTATGCGACAACTTGCCAATGGTAGGGGGTTCGAACAAACAAAACGTTTTGTTTTATTTTTTTAACAAGAGAACGAGAAAAACGTAGCACATAGGCAAATCGTAGCCTCCTTTTCTCTATTGCTTTTGAAATCTTTTCTGCTAGCTTTTTTCCAAGGAAGGATGCACTTCCGGTTCGGCCCGTCTACCTGTCTTACAAGGTTGTTGCTTGGCTTTGCTGTTTCCCCTGTGCTTCAGCTTCGGTGCTCCAAATTCCTTCCTCCCAACAGCTTTCAGTGACTTACGGATATGCTCGTTGCAACCGCGTTTGACGAGAAAGCAGCTAGCAGTTGGTAGAGTTGATAGGCGAACGCTCCCGACGTCAGGAGTGCAAGAAGTACCCAAAAGCAAAACGTACACGAGTGTGCCGTCCTTAGAAGAAGGCGTACCGAGTGTATCGAGACGCCTGTCTCGACGAGCTTCATTGCTTTTAGCTTTCACAACGAGCTTCAAGCTGACGCCGGAAAATTTCTTTCTTCAGCTCTTCACGTACAGTATTTGTAGCAGAAACCGTCAAGTAAACTTAATTACGTCTAATGGAGATCGATCTAGTCGTGGCAACGCGCGCAAGTTCTCGAGTGTCAAACAGACGCATGTAATAAATAGTTCATAAAATTATTCCTTTGCCAAATAAAAGAAAATTGAACGAAAAAGTCGATAAGATCGCTATTTCATTGCATTGTGTGACAAGCGGCCTCCCGCCTATTGTCGATAGTGTGCGTGTGCAAGGGTTGAAGAGGCGCCGTCCTCTTTGACACGTGTCGTTCTGCATTTAATAGGTTATCATATGAAGGCTGCAGAAAAATTTGGCAAAGATAATCAGGCAAAAACTGGCTCTAAATATAAATATACTCCAGTCAAGAAAAACTTTTTAAATAAAAAATTGATGATTTTTTTCGTTTTTCGTCAATAACTTTGGCAGGACGAAAGCGATCTGTTTGAAATTTTCACTTCCCCGTAGGTCTTTTGCAACGCCTAGGTACGCAACTGCGTTGTGAGTTTTTCTCTACGTTTGCAGAAGATCGCTGCGCTGTGTTGCAAGTATACAATGTTGCAGAGTTGACAAGCTTGCAAAAAATCCCTTACGCCGTACACGCCAGTGACGTATGAGAAGCGGCTTTCAAGAATTAAAATTTCTACTCTGCTAACGTCGTTGCTAATGCGTGTGTCACCAATAGCTTCGTGCGGAGCATCAACTTCACAATTCTTCAACTCAGAATTTTTTACTCAGCAACTGCCAGTCCCTCAAATAGCTCATATGCGTATACAAGTGCTGAAGTGCAAAACGCACTTCAAATTTTGCGGCGCAGCGAAAGAGATTACTTGTTTTCTGCATCGTGTCTAGAGCGCAAAGGGCGTGCGAAAAAAGGATAGCTAACTAGTTAGTCGGGATGTCGGGATCCCGACATCCTCTCAACACGCCGATAAACATTCACGCAGGCTGTACACTTCACGTCACGATATACGGCCTCGCGCAGCTCCAGCAAGCGGAAACAAGGAGTATTGTGCCCCTCGCTCGTGCAGTGACCTTTTCTCTGTGGGCAGACCGACGATAGGATGCGGAGATCAGCTTTCTGTTGACTGCATAAACCAATTTATTTTCAAGCGGGTATAAGCCCAAGAATCGTGGTTACAAAAAGTGTAAATAGCAGCAGGGTCTGCAAGCTGCTGGCGAGTTCATCAGTGCGCAGCATATACGTGTGCGCTTTTAGGTCTGTTTATAATCGCCATCAGCAACAATGTTTTCAGTAATGCTGATCAAAAGATTTTTTACTTTACTTATCTTTTTTTACTTCATCAGCAAGTTCATCACTGTTTTTTCTAATAGCAAAAAATAAGCAAAAAATTCTGACGTCAAGAAATATACGTTCTCATAATTGCACGCAATATACTCCGACATGCTAACAGAAAACGTTCACCGCATAAAGATAAGCGCAGAATTTGCCTGAAACATTGGGCGGCTGCGCCGCCAAAAAATCTATTTTTGTTAAATGCTAGCTTTAATAATTAGCACCCTTTGCAAACGCTTTCGCATCGAATTCAATTGCAGTACTCAACGAAACTGAATGTTAGCAGCCAGCAGATGTGCATATAGCTCTCGTTCAGCGCTGATTCGTTGTTTTCCTCTGTTGGCTCGATAGCTGAATACTTGGCGACGGTGGTAGAAAAGACCACATCGCGGTGCATGGGTTCCATGCAAGTCTGTAGTCGATATTTTGCCGTTCGCTATAAACGATCAAACGTAATGACTTAGGTAGCGTTTTCAACTTTCTCATTCACTATGAGTTCAGTGTGGAAGGCGCACACGTTGTGAAGTTTGTCAGCCTTGTTGTCAAAAAGAAAATAAGATTCATCGCTTTGGACAAAACCAACCAAGTGCTTGCGATGGATACGCTTGCCGTTTTTGACAAGTTTGCGGAATTGCAAGTTTACTGTCCAGTCTTTTTTTTTATTCGATGATAATCCACCTGTATCTTTATAACAAGAAGTCGATGTACCAGTCCTCGAAGCAAACTGAGGGAGTGCGGGCGAGCGAGTGTACCAGTGTCATTTACCTACACAATGAAATCAATCGATAATCACTGCAGTACTAGACCCGTTTGTGCACGCAAACAGCACAAAAAGGCACCCCTCGTGATGGATAAAATAACAAAGCACGTCACATGACTACAAATCGCACGTGAAAAAAATCGACAGTAACACAAAGTCATTAGTTCCTCGTATAAACGCGTTTGTTGATTCACTTAGCTTCATTCAATCAATAAATCGATAATTGTGCGTATACAATCAAATCAATCGATAATTTTTCCGCTCAAACCGGCGCCGCCATCTGCGTCATCAGCGCGACAGCGATGTCCATCAGCTAAACGTATTTGTCGTTGCCGTCAGCGATTCGCTTGTCCGCGAGCGCAATCAGCGCGAGCACTTCTGGCAATCGCTCATCACGCCGTCGTCGCTCGCGGTGAGCGCGTCGAACAGATGCGAAAGGAACGCCGTCGCTATGTAGCCTTCGAGGAAGAGCCGGTTGCGGAAGACGCGTCGACGAGCTCGTACGCTTTCGCGTCGGGCAAACAGCACACGGTAATGAAACCGTCGACGAGGTCGCCCGCAATGACGCGCGCCACCTCGATGATTGCCTGCTCGCTCAGGATTATCGACTTTTCCGCTGCCCCATTCTGATTGGTCGACGGTTTTATCGATTTTTCGTAAGTTTGCTCCTGGAACACAAGAAAAACAGTGTCATCTATGCCTTGCACTCTTTGAAAAAGTAATGGAACACCGGTAAAAAGATCTGTTCTTCTGATTAGTCGATTTTAATTTAAATAGACGTGGAGAACCTATTTGGTCGATTTTATCCCCATTAAACCTGATTAGTTGGTTTCTCATCATCCTTACCAAATTGGGCAATTCTTCGCCCACTTTCTCGTGAATGGTGGCTTTCTTCAACCACTCTCACCTGATTGGCTAGCTTCTTGTCACAGAGATTTTTTGCCTGCGACGTCCACTGCATGCACATGATCACGCGGTGAAATCCGCCATACTCGATGAGCAAATCGAGAACGGCCGCATGGGCGACGACACCCTCGGCCGAAATTCGCTGGTTTCTTTAATCGCTGGTCGGATAAACCATTTTTCGCGCGTTTGTTCGACGACGTGTAGCTCGTAGGAACTCATCCATTGCTCCATTTGTAGGCTACGTAAAACACGAGGACACTAAAACGCTAGAATTTGACAAGCATAAAAATGGGCGTTTAAAAATGATAGAGTAATGTAAACCTAAGCGAATATATGCAGTCAACATATGTTTCAATGTGCTTTTGCACTAAGCGAAAGTACACCGCCGGCTACCCTAACAAAAGGCACGTACTACAATGGTAGCGATTTCACTTTCACCCGTAGTTTTCACTTTTCGCCGTGGAAATCTCTGTTGCTGAACGTTGTTTTCACTGGTGAAAAGTGAAAACCTCGAAATCACCACCATTGTAGTACGTGCCCAAATACACTTTGCGTGCTGTAGACAGCCTGCGTAGCGTGCGGATCTCTCCGCTTATAATTTTTCTAAAAACGTAAGGTAACACTAAGGCGTGCTACAAGAATTAAAATGAAATGCAAGCAAGCAATGTGCGTGCACGCACGCATGCAGTAGATAGAACTGATAGGTGCTGCCGTAAAGGCAGCATATATTATTCTTGTGTATTCTTATAGCACGAAGGGGTAGAAAACGATAAATTATAGGCGGCTGGAATAGACATTATCACATTTTCAAAACCACCGTCTTAACTGTAATTTGATGTCGGTGGTTCTCAAAGAGCGCTGAATATTGGTAACAGAAAAATGCCGGAGAAGTGGCAGAGATGAACTTTGAAAACGCGTACTACTGATACCAAGGTACCGTTTTACGAGATTGTGATACTCTCTATGGCCCCGCTGCCGGAGAATTAGATCCACAGCGCCCATCTTCAAGAAAAATCTAGGTTAAACTCAGCATACCTACCTGCAAAATTTCAGGTTGCTAGCTTCCTTCTTGCGAGCGCTATTGATTACCAGCGCCCAGTTTCGGTGCCAGTTTTGGATTTTGTAGAATACCCACGAAAAGCGTAAATCTTGGGTCTTCTTTTTGGGCGTGGCGCCGCAATAGTTGACTAATATGGCTAGTTTACAAACTCGAACCTATATACCCGCCAAGCTACTCGCGACGGTGATCGAAATATCCTATCTCAGCTTTAGAGAACAAAGATTCCGACAGTGATGCGCGATACGATCAAGCGACGCGTCCGTGATGCAAGGCGACGAGACGCTTAGATGACACAGCGTCGGTCCGCAGCCTTCGAAGATAGAACGAAGCAGCGCGTCGTCGTTTCTTCGATCCACCCGCCAATCGCCACACAGTTTGAGATCGGAAAGATTCGGAAGTCGGCCGATTGCCTTGCGCGCATCGAATGTGAGCGACTGATAACATCCGCTTGACACCGAGAGATGACGAAGCGTCGGATTCAGCTCTGAAGCAGCGTTGAAAAACTCGGAAATCTTTGCTTTTCTGATGCCATCGAATGCTAGCAAAGCAAACAGTGTAGTCTTCGTTTCGACTTGCCCCTTGGGGCCATTCATTTATGACGTCACGGTTTGGGGAAGGGGATTCGGGCCAATATGACCTTATTTGCAAAAGATAGGCTATGTTTATGTGTTATAAAATATAACGGAGGAAAGGAAAGGCTCCAGAAAACGCACTTTATACGTGACGTAAAAAATGGATGGTTTCCTTAAGGGTGCAGTACGTTAGCAATGTCTGCGATAGTTGCAGAAAAACATGCCTTCCGAAGCCTGGCGACAAACCGAATTGCAGACATTCGAGAACGCGTCTATTGGAGAGATGCAGAGCCCGTAGCTTCGCTCGATGACGCTTCTCAGTTCTCGCGAGCATCTGCACTATCTAGGTCAATGCTAGGAGAGTTGCGGCTAAACGTTCCTCTCGATTTGGCAGCTAACATCCGTCACTACCGTTGAAATAAAAATGAATTTTAGGCTTTTATCAAAAATGCAAATGAAAAGCATCAAAACGACAAACTAAGCTAACTAAATACGTCATTCGCTGGTTAGGAAGAAGTTCGCATTATCCAAAAGTTTGTAGCTGCTCGCATTCTAAGTTCGCATGCCAGAGCAGCACGTTGATTAATGCCTGATCATAGCGATGACAGTTCGCAAACTTCATCCAACGGTCACCCACCGCGAAGTGACAGATCCGCGCTCCCGTGGGTCCCATGCATTCACGTTCAAGCGCGCACAGCGTCCACCAGTAGAGAACATCGCGAAGTGCTCATCGAGTCGCTTAAAGAAGGATGAAGTTAGCGCCGTACATCTCCAGCTTCTTCATGTATGCACGTCAATCTTCGGGAACCGTCGACGCGTTTCGCAACCGCGCTTCGTAGAAGAAGTCGAAGATATTCGGATGCGTCGTCGAGTGGATGCTGTGGCCGGTCCCAAAAAACATCTGAATCGGCGAACGTCCTTGTTCGATTCCACCGGCGATATCGGTAAAGTTTAGCGTGGCGTTCGCGCGCCTTTGAATCGAGGAGTCTATCCCGACGACAGAAGTGAACCGCTTGAGCAGCTCGACGATGATGAGCATCTTCCAGCGATACTGGACGAGATCCAAGACGTACGGCGGATAGCTCGAAAACGGAAAGACGTGGAAGACGATGCTCGGATTCTCGCGAAGCAGTTTTCGGCGAAGTTCCGCCTTGTTCGAGAAACCGATGTCAAAGAGATGAATATCATCGTTCGGATACTTTGCGCGCATTGACTTCGCGAACCGGCGGCCCTCGTTGATGTGGTTGTCGGAGAAGGTGGTCGCGAACGTCGGACGAGTGCTGAGAAAGGCGTGATCGTCGACAGCGGTGATAGCGTCGGCGTTGATGCCAAGCTCGTTGAAGAAGCCCTCGAACGAGCGAGTGAAGTTTCGACGGGCACCCGGAGAGTGTGAGCTGACATGCGGAGTCGACGGCAGGCAGCTGGCGATTGGTTTTGCTTGAAGTGCTTCTGAGAAACTTTTAGTCGTGTAGAGTTGGAATGATGCCTTGAGGAGAACCACCGTCGAGATGAGGAAAGAAACAATCAAGACTTTTTGCGGCCGACGCATTGTGCCGCTCTAAAGTGCGTCCAGTGGGAGAAGCTAAGCTGACACAGAAGGGAGATGATGCATAGAAGCTGAAGCTTTGTTCGGTGTATAACTGTGAACATTTGCATATCAAATTGAGCGTTCTGGTTTGTTCCATCAAAGGTCAATGCGCAGCTGCACCGCTGAAAACTAGATCAAGCATAGAGCTAACAAAGTTTGTACTCATTTGTTACCAAGGATGAACATGGTACCATGTATATACTTAATTGTCGTCATTCCATCATTCCTTAGACGTAGATTTAGTTGCGTAGCCTACTTGCGAGTGGGGTAGATACAATAGCGCCGTTGGGCGATTTCCTTTAATTGCGAAGAAGCAATAACGTCATGGGCTAACGAAGTAGATATTGTAGTCACAGCTTATATAGGTACTAGGTAAGGTAAAGGTAAAGTAGCCGGGTGCCGAAGCACACTTCATATGCCGCAGGGAGTTGATGCTCTTTTAGAACAGATGTCTTGGCCGCGGTCTCACCACACGAAGGTGGCCCTGGGTGCCGTACTTTCTTGATTAATCCCCCCGGGGGACTATTCAATTTTTGCCATTTTGGACCAAGGTTGTTACAAAATAATACTTTCCTTAGGGGGATTATTCCAGAAGTGCCATCCCATGTGCTTTGAAAATAAAATTTGTATGGCGCTAAATTTTGTGCTTGTAACGGAAACTCACCCGCAGACAATGTGCTCTGACCTCTGTCCAGCCCATACTTTTGCTTTCGACCAAGAATTTCTCCGTTACTGCGTAAAAAAACCGTTTGCCGACTGAAAAAAACCATATATACCATAAACCAAACTGACCTCTGAGAAAAAAATTTGACATAATAATTCCCCCCTCCCGAATAATCCCCCCCCCCCCACCCGGGGGATTAATCGGGAGGGGGAATTAATCAAGAAAATACGGTAGGAGAAGAGTCCACCGCAGGTGAGGACCAGCGTCTTTACCCCCCCCCGCCGCTGTCGAGTCTGGCGGTATCCATTTGTTGGTCGACGGCAGGTACCCGTCATGAAGTGGACTGATGGCCGTGTTTACGAGAAATAAAATTTCGGGCTTTTCTCCATCAACACGAGTGGGGCCCGCATGAGTTATCACGAATTCCGACTCACACGCAAAGAAGAAGCGAAGCGATGCATATTAGTGATAGACTATTTATGGTTTGTGTGCTCCTCCTCACACTGAATTCACATGTTGTTTTATCATTCACATGTTTTACGAATTGTCGTGTACATTTGTTTTATGTTCCACAAATGCTTATCTTCGACTGTTGTATCTCACGCAAACGGTGTCACGCGACAACGAAGCCAATAACAGCTGAAACGCAGAAGCGCTATTTTTGCATCGTACCTGGAGCCCGAAGGGCGTAAGCCAAAGTATAGCTTACTGTTCAGACAAAAGTCTCTTCCCTCTGCCCCTCCTCGAAAAATCGAAAGTTAGCGGACGCCCAGAGGATCATAGTGCACTATGTTCCACGGTGTTCCATAGTGTTCCAGACTGTTCCACGCTGTTTCAGACTGTTCCACGCTGTTCCACAGTGTTCCAGACTGTTCCACGGTATTCCAGAACACCTCGAAAAATCGAAAGTTAGTGGACGTTCAGAGTAACCTAGTGGACTGTGCCCGAAGCTGTTCCAGAGTGTTCCAAGCTGTTCCACGTTGTTCCAGCGCGTTCCAGAACATGTTCTAGAAGGCCTCCTACCATTCGTTATAAACAATTGATGCGTTTTTCCCGAATTGTCTTTCCCTAAGTTTTTCAGCAAAATGCACCGCGTAAAAGAGCATGTTTTGGCGTTAAAACCAAAACTCTGGAGTTTAGCTTTCAGCGTGTCTGAACAAGTAGATGTCACGGGTTGCTGTCGCGTCTGCTTTTTTGTTGCATCCTGCCTGGAGCGCGCAGCGCGGAAGAAAAAGGATTGCTAACTGTTCGGACAAAAATGTCCCCCTCCCCCCTCGAAAAATCGAAAGTCAGCAGACATCCAGAGAATCATAGTGCACTATGTTCCAGAAAATTTGGTGGAACACCATAGTGTTCCAGGCTGTCCCAGATGTTCCAGGCTATTCCAGAACATATCGAAAAGTTGCCTGTGTGTATTTTTTGGTGGACGTGGAGAAGGCGTTAGTCTACGGAATATGTATCCCAGGCCAGTATTTGCCTCGGCCTGGACAGCTTAGTGCATGCAGACCCATTAGCCTTCGAAATCTCATTTCGTAAAGCGTTGAGTACATTAATGTAGACTGTTCAGTTTCTAACAGGAAAAAAACTACGGTAGCCGCGCTGACTTGGCTGCATGGTTGTCATAGTCCAAAATGTTGCATTGACTGGTTAACGAAAATTGTGCACTGGCCGCCTGATTTCCCGCACAAAACTTGCTAACAGTGCACGTAAAACTTTATAGCAAGGAAAACCCCAGGAGATACTGAAAAGGCTAATTGCAGATTAACCGCCAGCTGCACTTGGGTTGACTAACATAAAACAAGCGGAGGGCGTTTACGCTGGCGTCTGGGAGTTTCGCTCGCTAAATCCCAAGCAGTTTCGCCTTGCGTACGCCCAACGCCGTTGTTGTGTTAGTAAACCTTGCAGTGACTAGCTCTTGCTTTTGATAACAAAGTTCCTCTCCTGGCTAAGAAGCGCTGCGACTAACAACACGCCACTGCAGGAGTTACGTGGGTTTTTCTCTGGCGGGTTGGCCCCATGTGTAAACGAAACAAAATTTTGCAAGCTTGCCATTTCTTGGCAGTCGATCAAATACCCGCCGAAATTCAATCTGCCAAAACGCTTCCCGACATTTTAGCCACAAATTTGGACATTTTGATCGTAAGCATTCGAGCGTGCTAAATGCTTTTCGATTTGAAATTGACTGATTGCCTTCGCATTTGCAAATAGGTCGGCTTCAATCCAGGGGTGCATTCTGCCAAACACGTCCGCCACTACGCTGGTCCGCATAACCATTTCTGTAGGTTTGTTTTTGTGATATTCTGAGCCGATACACGCGTAAGCGTTTCTTAGGGCCGTGCCTTTATCAGAGCGGTCTGATTAGTCGACCACTCACGTTCGAACAAGACGCTGAGGTGCTCGAGTTCGGCATCGGTTTTACGAATATAGTCGCCCGAACGACACCCTCAAGTGCTGATTTGACTCCGTGAGCATACTTTTGTGCTGTCTAAATCAAACGTTCGGGCGAAAACTCTTTCTTGTCTTAGAGCCGAGCTCGAAGCGGGCGCAGATATTCTCTTTGAAAAGATAAAAGCTTACGAACCCAAAATCGTAGTTTTCAACGGAAAAGGTTGTGTTACGCGCGCTCGATTGATATTACGTGTTTAATATTGAATATCAATTGATTTTCCAATTTTAGGCATTTACGACGCGTTTATTGGCGCCCGAAATAGTCTCGCTCTAAAGAATGCATTTCGCTACGGCGTCCAACCCGCGCATGTCGCCGGCACTAACTCTTTCGCTTTCGTTATGCCCTCTACGAGTCCGCGCTGTGCGCAGTTTCCCCGTCTAGCCGACAAACTTCCCTTCTTCAACGATCTTCGTGCACTTCGAGATTCTCTCTACTCGATGTCTGACTCAGGCGGCTCAAATTCTTCATCCT
>JAQGBB010000401.1:0-20062 GCA_034691745.1 Prismatolaimus dolichurus
ACCACCACCATCATAGGACCGCCCAGGGACCGGTCCCGGAGCACCACCAGGAACCACCTCTAGAGAGACCAGCTAGGCACCACTAGAGGGACCAGCTAGGCCACCGCGTTTCTGCTTTGCTAAGTTTTGAAGTAAATTATAAGCAAATGCACACTTGGAGCTTGCGCTTAGAAGAGCAGAGCATGCTTTTGCTCGGAAAACACGTCGCTTTTAAAGGAACACACACGTCGCTTTAGTATAAGTAAAAAGTTCTGTAAGTAGTAATTTTAAATGAGCTCAAATCGCTCACAGTGGGAGCGTCTACTGCAGCTGAATAAGAACTGTAGCTATACAGTCGCCGCCGCAGCCGACGTTGACAGTACGTTCATGTAACGTTTGCGTTACTACTGAAGCAGTCGTAGCTTTTCGTGGTGGTCATCTTCATCGTTGTCTTCGTTGTCGTCAACGCCAACGACTATAAAAGTCGCAGTTGCCCACTTCGTGTTTGCAATTTCTTGTTTCATTTCTATGCGCAGACAGCGGCGCAAAATGGAAATCAGCGGCGACGATATAAACGGCTACAAGTGTAAGACATGTCACAGCTCGTTCACGCGTAAGTCTAACCTCGATCGACACATTCAACGATTTCACGTTGCCGGTGTAACACGAAACGGCCTCCGACGTAAGGAAAACGACGACGCAGCAAGCATGATCTCAAACATCAGCAGCAGCGCGACCAACAGCGGCATGAGCGCACTTGAGCGCCTTCGACGTTTGGTGCGAAAAGCGGACGACTTTCACGACTTTCTCCAGCTACTCAGCCGCGCTCTCCTCCTTGAGAGCGAACGTGGAGGAAGCGTCGGCGACAACGATTTGCGCTCACTCGTCGAACTCGGCGCAGTGCGCGCAGAAGCCAACGAAAACGTTCTCGACGGGGAGCGTCCCAGCGATGCCTTTCGAATGGCTGTGGAGACACACGCCGACGAGCTCCGCAAGCTTTTCGTCGATGAGCTACCTCCGAATCGACGTGCACAACTAGAAGCGGACAGCTCTATCTATGGAGGCGATCACATTCCACCAGACATTTGTGAGTTCATGCGTCAGGCTAGTGGCAGCAGCGGCTGGTCCTGCAAGTGTGGCGACCATGTTGATCCGTCGACGCTTATCTGGAAAAGCAGCCGCCTGCGTCGCTAATGCGGAGCACTGCAATAAAAGCTGCCGCTGATGCCATTTGCAGGCGCTGCAAAGAACAACTACGGAACAACAGCTTACTGTAACAATCATGGCAAATATTTGCTATGCAGGGCGTCGACAGGGCTTTCGGTTAAAAGAAAAATTTTTTTGACCGACCACAATTATGTGTGCAAATACAAAACGCTAAAAATCTAGGCGCTTCTCTCGTCGAAAGCTACACGCCCAGAAAAAAACCGAAAAAGCTTGTGTCAAAAAATTATAATAAACCTGCTGTTAGGCGCAGCAAAAAATTCTTTTTTGCGACTTTCACTTATTTTTAACGAATTTTTGTCATAAAAAAGCATTTTCGTCGCTTTTTTGTCCACAAAAAACTTGACACTTTTTCATTCCGTTAGGCCGCCTGAGTCATCTTCAGCGGTGACTTTGCTATCTAGTATTGGTGGCGGATATGTAATGTAGTAGTGAAGGTGCTTTTCTTTGCAATGATAACTACTTCAATCAAGTAAACATGTCAATTCTCAAAGGCTGTCTTTTGCAGCGACGAACAGACATTGGATTGCACAGAGAGAAAAAACGCCGCTCTTCTAAGAGCAAGCTGTGCTCCTGCAGAAGCAACGTGTGCTCTTCTAGAAGCAGCGTGTGTTTCTTGCATTCGTTTGGCAAAAATGAATTTTTGATTTAAAAATTTTTGCGCATTCTGAGTAGATAACGCAACAACGATAAGAAACCGTTCGCCTGCCGCCTGCGGACGAGCAAGCTATGCTCTTCTAGAAGCAAACTGTGCTCTTGCCGCGAATTTTCACGCCAAAAGCAACCGGCCGGTCCGTCATATTATGCTTTTGAGACTGTCATAGAATGCGTATGCAGAGAAATTTAAGTTTAGAGCATTAAGGCAATTTTTTACGAAATCTGAAAACGTCTGCTTTTAAGCGGAACCCTGGAACTCTGGGACTGGACACCGAAATAAAAGCTCTGTGCAACCAAACTTGTCTAAAATATTATGGCATAATTTTTTCAAAAGGATAATTTTTTACCCCGAGGTGTGCTACCATGATCAACGGTCATATATTGCCCTTCAGACTGTAATAGAATATTTATGCCGCGAAATTTCAGTTTAGAAAATTATGGCAATTTCTTACAAAATTTGAAAACGTTTGTTTTTTACTCTGAACCTTGACACCGTGAAACTCTACATCGGAATATAAGCTCTACACAGCGAAACTTGTCTAAAATACAATGGCATAGATTTCTTCATCACTTGTTAATTTTTTAACCAAATTTAAAACAGGGATGATTTTTCAAAAGGAACCGTGGTACCATGGTCAACAGTCATATAGTGCCCTTCAGACTGTAATAGAATGTCTATGCGGTGAAATTTCACTCTAGAAAATTATGGCAATTTTTTTTACAAAATCTGAAAATGTCTGCTTTTGAGCGGAACCCTGGAACCGTGGCTCGTTCGTCGGTCCTTTGTCTGTACTTTTGCGGCTTTGCCCAGTGTCGTCTATATATTAGGTGGAGGGTAGGACGTTGGCCACTACCAAATTCTCGCTCGTCTATATGTGTGTATATGACCCACGCCGAGAGGACTGTGTTGCAAGGTTCTGACAAAAACTATGGGTGAGCCTCTTTCGAACGAACCTCAATTTCGTTCTGGACGAAACGAACCTCCCTGTTGATTCGCAAAAACTCCGTTTGTTGTTGCCTCGTCATTGGCGCGCGAGAGGGCGCCATGCTCTCACGCAGCGAATCAAAACACTCAGATAGAAGCACAGATTTTCCAGTGTCGCCCATATATTAGGTGAAATTAGACGTTGGCCACTCCAAAATTTCTACATATATCGTGTGTAGATTTCAGTGCCGCTGCGCGTATATGATGCGTTACGACCCACGCGGTGTATGCGTTAAAAATCTCACTATATATGGATGAACCTCTTTCGACCAAACCTGAACGGGCCCGCGCTGCACGTGAAGCAAGCGGTCAGTGCAGTGTTTCGCACACACAACCGGTCCCTGTCGTTGCGTAGTTGGACATTCTCTTGTTAGTAGTATGATTATGGAACTCTATATGTATGCGCAAAAAAAATCGAAAATGGAATCGACAAAAATCGAACTCGACATTCGGAGCCGTAAAAAATCGGAAAATCGAATGGAAAAAATCGAAATTGATCTTCGAACAAAAAAAGAAAATCGAATTGACAAAAACCGACGCTACATACCCGATAGTTGTGCGTTGCGTCCACGTTGACCACGAACTCCGGCTCCGGAATGGCGACGCTTTGGCCGATGACGACGCCAAAATCGGAGGCCGCACTGTAGACAGTGACGGCGACGCAGTCCCCCTCCTCGTCGACCATGCAGAACGTGCTCCAAGGGAGAAAAACTCTATTAGCACATTTCGGCATTAGCTCGAATTCATTTTAAAGCAGCAAGAGAAGCGCACTCAGTCCCAGTAAGCAGTCAGCATCGAGAAACACATTCTCGGTATACCCACGTTCTCTATGCTGGATTTGAGGAAAATTTCAATCACCATCGCTCGTTTTATCTCGATACGCAAAATTGGAAAAATGTCAAATCAAAAATTAATTTTTGCAAAAACTTGCGAACGGATAGTTGCTTATGGATATACGATATTCACATGTTATTTATCTAAACATCAATGCGAAAATTCTGGTTTGCTATAAAGAGTAACAATGCTCAGGCATAGGGAGGTCATCGCTAGTAATGCGGTGGTTAACGATATAACCATTGAAACCATCGATAGCACACAAGACTGGTGTACGTTAGAAAACAAGGAAATCGTACGTCCGGTAAGTACCTGGATATTTCGACTGCATACTCAAAATTTTAAAACGAATTTTCTCGAGATTACCAAAACCGATTTTAGATTCCAGTCTGTCGCAATGTCAGAAAAATTACCGGCATCATTTTGACGCCTTGGAAGCTAAAATCGGTTCAGACAATTTCGAGAAAACTCGTTTTGAAATTTTTAGTGTACAGTCGGAATATCCAGTTACTTACTGGAAGTACGAAGTTCTTCCTCCCTTACGTCCGACTCAGAGTTATATAGTGCTCCTTGGGCCCGACCGCTATACAGTTATAGTGCTGCAGCAGTGCGATACCATCATCCGGATCCACGCCGCCCGAATAGACCTCGCCTCACTCAGAGGCGACGCAGCGTATCGACGTCCCCGGGTCAGTGGCCTAATGTTTTATTGGGTCCAGCTAGTCGAAATACACTACACAAACATTCACGTTTTAGGCGAACACACGGCCGAAATGGTTTGCCGAGAATACAGTCATGCTTTTCGAACGAAAACAAATTTTATCAATCAATTTAACTTTATACATCGCGAAATGACGTCGCCTAAAAGCGGGCCCTCGTGGAGGTTTGTCGGGTGCAAAACGAGCAGTGTAAATGAATCATAGAACTTTCATTCAATTTTCACTCTAGCGGAGTTTGACCGTTCCGTTCGGTTCATATGCTTTTGCGAAAATAGTAACAGTCTCTGGCGGCCCTCGTTAGAGATTTTGTCGAGAAAAGGTATAACATTGATTACGTCGATGTTTAGCGAATGCTCCATATTGCACGCGTCTCTTCGTTGCTTTGAACACAGTGGTAAAAAAGTGCATGAAGAATGGCTCAAACGTTCGCGTGTCTTCGGATTACGGTAGCGCACTGTTGCGGTGCCGATGAACAAACAGTAGCGGAGTTGTGACCTCGGATTGCCATCGACTGTCTCGAAAATCTAACCCTAATGTTGATTAAACTTGAGTGTATGTAGCTACCTCCCTGACTCGTCTTTGCATGAAGCGAAATGCGAACACTGTATTTTTGGAACTTCATTTTGTGAACTTTCACCGGGCTCGCGGTCACTGTAGCGGTGTCCCTCGCTATTGAGTGTCAGCGGAAGTGTATACGCGTCGTCAGGACTTCTCGAATACTGTGCACATCGAGCTGTCTGTTTTCGGCTTGGCTGGACAAGGCGCAAAAGTGATAACGAAGTGCGAGAGTAAAATTCGATTTGCCTTGCGGAGGCGCTAATGAGAAAAGCAATGAGCTCAATGACAGACAACTGAAGATGGTGAAATGAGGCAAACAAAAATAACATAAATTAGATTGCGGTCTCGTTAAAATGTTCCGTTTCTGCAATCAACGCCGCAAGCTGAATGACTCCTCGCCTATGGTCAGAAGATGGGCAAATAGAGTGAGTGCAATGCTCACCCCCAAGAAAAGCTAAATTGGCGCCGCCACGCACTTGATTTGGTGCAAATTAGGCGCGGCAAATGACAGCCTTTTGCTCTTTCTTCTCGTGGTCGTCTTGGCGCGGTCGGGCGATCCCTGATCGAATTGAGCAGGATTGTCGGTTGGTGCTAGCACCTAATCAAATTGAGACGGAATAATAAGGTAACGTCGTCGTCGACTTTCGCGTGCCTCGACGTTTCGTGCATGACCGAGTTCGAATTTGCTAAACTTCGTCACTCGCTGCCGGTGCGCCTCGTCGCCCTCGACGAACACCGCGGCCGGCTAGCTAGCCATCTACTCTGTGTCGCCATATCCATCCGGTTGCAGCGCGGTCCAGTGCGCAAACGTGGTCCATCCACAGTCAACGGAGGAAATTAAATTAATTTAGCATTTCTGCTGGCGCTTCTAATTACGTTTGGGCTTATTAATTGCTAGATGAACTTCTAAGTCAATTAATTTTGCTGGTTCGGGAATTCCACCAACGGTTCACTGCCATTCGATCTAACTCCCACTCGATCTAAAATGGAATTTCGTCGTTATCTGAGCTATTTTGCCTACTTTCTATCAGTTTGCCATGCTTCTTTGCACTTCACTTTCGACTTTGTCTCGGAGGAAGTAGATTTGACGCGGACAAGGTCCAGAGCGCGAGTTTGGGACAAAAATTGCCTGTTGCATCGGTTCAGGAACAGCGAAACCTTTTCTTCATCGTCGCTGAGCTCTCGAGGACAATTTTCGTCAGGAACGATCGCCTTGGAACGCATGCAGGTCTTACGCCGCACTCGAAAAATTCGCTCCACGTTTTGCTGAAAATCGCAAATATCTAAATCGGATTCAAATATTTCGACAAGGAAAGCCAATAAGTTTCAGTCTACGTTTTCAGATGCTCAAAATTGTTTTGTATTAAAATACATTATTATTATGTATTATTCTACTTCCTCCCAGACAATGCAACAGGTCATTTTTGTCCCAAACTCGCGTTCTAAACCTTGTCCGCAGGGAACCGACTCTACCGCGATTCCGTGATCGCGGAAAAAATCGCGGAAAATCGCGAAATTTGACGCTTTTTGGAAAATCGCGTAATTTCGGACCTTTCAAACAAAACTCGCGGAATTGTGCATTATGTCAAGGTTTTTCCGCGGAAACGGCTGTGGTGCCGAGTATGCGGCCAATATTTGATGCAGAATTTTGTGAATTGTGCATTTACTAACGGATTTGAGGTAGATCTACAAGACCAGTATGGTCTGCGATGTGAAAATAAGGTGTTTTGACAACTCTTATATGGCAAAAAAGCTGTCGCCGAGGAAAATCGCGGAATTTGCCATTTTTCGCGGAATCGCGGGAAAAAATCGCAGAGTTTGCCCAAAATTTTCACGGTAAAATCTATTCCCTATTGTTTATACATATAAAGAAATTAGCTGCTAAAAATTTCGATTTGAATAGATTCGGTTTTACTTCAAATGTTGCTGAGTATATTCGTTTCAATTTCTACAATAATTGTTATTTTATCATTATGAGTGCAAGAAAAAAATCCAACGGTAATCATGAGACTTGAGAGACGCCTTGGGTATCCCATTCATTTTGTCAGGATCTTCTGATTTTGAAAGAAAAGATTTATCGTTGAATTCACGGCAATGCGTAGCTGCTTTCACTCACTGGATCGGTGAATGCCGCTCATCATGTGACCCATACTTCTAGCAGTGCCGAAGTCCAAATGCTTCCTCTATCGGACTCACATAGCAGAAGCGAAAGCGTAATCGTTGACCACTGAGAACACTTTAGCTGAATTCAGGCTGATTATAAGAGCGCACTATATATCAAGAAGCATAGCTGCAGAGAGCAACGGTAGATTTAGGGTCCGTTCAAATTCCATCGAAAAGCATGTGAATAGCGTGGGAATAATCAGCGAAAACTACACTACGTAAACACATGCTCTCATGCTTATGCACGCAATGACGTCACGCGGAATTCGCACACAACCGTTCAGTCGCAGTTTACCAAAAGGAAGGTAGTTCTCGATTTGGAGGTTCACTTGATTATTAGTGGGTCCACTAATTTTCGTTCCCTCCTGATAGCCGACAAGCGTAGCTACCGTACTTTTGGTCCCAGTTCAGAACCGTGATCTCAGCTATCAGATCTTGGAATCAAAATAATTCTGCTCAACGGACCAAGCGTGTAGGACGTCTTTTAGAAACGTCCAAGGCGTGACGTCATCTGCATATGCCCATGCACAATTCCGCCTCGTCTGATTGTCTCGGTGACGTAGTTCCGTTCCGATTTGAAATGCTGTCTGCTTGATTTTCCGTATTTCTTGCTTGACATTTGGATTTGCTCAAGAAATCGACGCTAGTTTCGAAGTACTGCTTGTTCAAAGATTTGTTCCCATGAGCACAAATACGCGTAAATCCGAGCTGCAGCTTCTGCAAAATCTTTTCAGCGAGTGGTCTATTTGATTTTGAACTTTGAAGCTAAATGCAAATTTTTCTTACAAGATTGCCCTTCATTCCACACTTTAATCATCCTGACCAAATTCACATCTGCTTTCAAAGCCTCTCAGCTCTGAAATACCTAGCAAGCCAGTGCTATCAGACCTCAGCTATTGCTTTTCTTGCGTCGTGCCTCAATCACGTTATATGTAGTTGTGGGAACACATTTTAGCTCACGAAGCTTACTTCGAGTTCACACACCGAATAAAACTAAATGAGAAGTCACACGCTTGCTTGCTTGTGGGCATACTCGCACTTCTTCGTCTGTTCGTGCTTTTCCACGCTGACCTTCATCGCTGTCGCCTATAATTGACTCTGTTCACGAAACGCCCAGCTCCGCGCCTGCTTGACGCCCCGTCGCCGCGAAGAGAGCGAGTCCCTCTTTGATAGACAAAAAGTGCTGGTTAGCTTTGTCGCTCGACGAAATGTCGCGCTCGATGTTTTTCCGCGCTTTTGGCGAAGCGAGATGGAGAAAAACTTTTTTGCATCCTAGATGGGCCGAGCTCTACATTTATACACACGATGTCCCTCTCTCTATACGTGTATGAAGTTTTCTTCGTTATGCTAACGACAAGGACGTAGCTTCGATCGTCGTTTTGTTAGCCGTATTGAGTTAGCAAAATGAGCGAGAGCGCAACGTGCAAGACATGAAAATTCGTCAATAATTCGCGTTTTGCAAGTCTCCTGCGCTCCGCTCGCTCGCTCCGTATACAAGTGCTCCGGAACACCGGGATTCGGCGGAGTCGAGGCAAAATGCGGCGCGCCCCATAACTGCAGCGGCAGCGGCCGCCGGAGCTTCAGTCAATACGCGTAGGTCCAGCGCGTACGCGAACGCATTACGTATGTGTAAGGCGAATTAAGAGGAAACGTTTCCAGCAGTTGCTCGGTCGCTCCCCTCATGGAGGAATAGTTTTCCCGTTCGTCGCCGTGCGGAAGAGGCAGAAGATTGGAGAGATCGTTTTGCCCGTCGTACGCGCCGGCATTGCCTTTTTCGCCGAATCGTTGACCGTTCCTCGCGTTCTAAGCTGTTCGGTCGATTGAGAAGGTCGTTTTTAGGATTCATCAGAAAAATATCCGTTCTTCGACACATCGGACCTTTTCGTGGAGAGGGGAAGCCAGAAAAATGAATCAGCAGTTGTGACGAGTCGGAGAAGGGGGTTAGCTAATCTCGATTCTCTCGCTTCTTTCGTTCTTCGTCGCCACGTCTTTCGAGCGTCGCCCAAACCGAGCCTTAATCCTGCCACAGTCCGATGCACCTCGATGAAATTACTAGGCTCGCCGCCGAAGAAGCCAGCAAGGGAGCCAAGTCGGAGGATGGCGGAAGCACCAAGGACGGTCCGGCCGGCGGCTCGGTCGGCGCGAGTCCGGGCCGAAAGGGTGTCGGTGCCAGCGCCGCGAGCGTGAAAGTGAAAGGACCATCGTCACTCTTCATCTTCGCTGAGGATAACTTTATACGGCAACTCGCCGTTCGGATGATCGAGTGGACGCCATTTGAATGGTTCATTCTGACCACCATCGTCGGCAATTGTGTCGTGCTTGCACTCGAAGAGCATCTTCCCAATGGCGATCGCAAATGGCTCGCACTCGCGTTGGTAATTTGTGATGCTTCAATTGAAGGAGCATGGGTTCAAGTTTATGGAAACTTTCAGGAAACGACGGAGCCTTATTTCATGGGAATCTTCACCGTCGAGCTAACGCTAAAAATACTTGCACTTGGTTTTTGCCTTCATAAGGGTTCTTATCTGCGAAGCGCCTGGAATATTATGGATTTCGTAGTCGTCGTTAGTGGGTAAGTCGACAAGATGTTCGGTTTGGAACAGTGCACAATCTGAGGAAAATTTTCATACGAATTTCGTGAACAAACGTTTGAACCAATAATATTGAACTATTTATCTCACTCTTCAAAACTTATCTATTAAACCCGTCACCTTATTTTGCTTTTGCGTTGCATTTGTCAGCGGTCGTGATTGGCGATGATAAAAGGAATCGAACTGAGTCAAATCAAACGCTCCGATTTCATTCGTCCTTCAGTCGATTTTGATTTTGGTCAGGCGCGATAAAATTCCTGGTTTAATGTGGTCAAAGTTTTAAAAATTTTTGATGCGTTTGCAATACGATTATCTGTTCGCTATCTAAGACGTTGTTATTCGATTCGACTCAAATCAATTCGATTGGATTTTATTTCCAGAATTTTCGAACTGATACATTCAGAAAACTTCTGGTTATGACCGTCGACATGCAGTATATTGGTTTACAAACGTTCCTTGCTTCCTTTTAAGGCAATTTTTATGCATATAAATTTCCGATACTGTCTGGCGACGATGAATTGCTGTCTCACATTTCGTTCAGCGCGAAATTTTATGAAGTTTCGTTGATGAGCTTTTCCATTACTCCATTCATACCTGATGTATTCTTAATTAAACATGAACCCGTTAGATGATTTTTTCTACAAAGCATTCTACCACTGCTAATACACATTTGCATGCTACATATGTTGAAAGCTGCCTGCAATTCTCTGAAAGCATTGCATTAGCATCCCGTAAATGACGCTTTGCACTTTGTCCTTCGCGTGGGAGTTTGTTGTATACTTGTGTACTTTAGCCTCATGACGATGCTCCAGGATGCGGTCGCTACTGAGGGCGCGACTGGAGGCGTCGACTTGCGGACACTTCGCGCCGTTCGGGTGCTGCGGCCTCTGAAGCTAGTGTCCGGAATTCCAAGCAAGTGCCTATTTGTTTTGTCGTCAGCGCCCACAGTTTGCGTCATGGCGTAAAATTACGCCAACCCTATCCGTGTTTGTTTTAAAAACAATAGCTTATACACGTCGGATGTGATGCTTTTGTCGGCGTAGGAGTGGAGAGGCGCAAGGGGGTCAATAAAAATGATTTTTGCCACCTTTCTCGCTCGTCATCGAAGAGGAGCCGGCGACACGGAAAGTTGCCAAATTTTATCTCCACTGTCCGCGTCTTTAGAATGCGAAATGACACGTCTTTTCGAATTCGATTTTCGTGCCTCCGTTTGCCCCTCTTTCCGCCCATGTGCACCCGATAGGCGAAGAGCTTTGTTTTTTCTGCCTTTTGAGCTTAAGAAAAGAAGCTAAATTGAGCGTTTGACTTCGGCTAGGTTTTCACGATGAAATAGGGTCTTTTGTCCTCTGCGTTCCTGATTGCGCCACAGGGAGGGGCGCAGCAGAGCTCGTGAAATCGATATTATTGCGTGCAAAACGAACGAAATTGCGCGAAGATGCGCTAAATTTGGAAACTAAAGGCTTCAAAGACGGATGCAGACGTCCTTTCCGCGGTACTAAAATAGAAATTTCGAGACTGCAAATATGTACAAAGGGTAAGGAGAGGGCGGCGATTTCGGAGGGCCTTAAAGAAGAAACCGCGGCAGATTGTAGCGAGTGGAGGGAAAAATCAAAACATTAGGGAGCTGAGATATGGGCCTATAGATAGGGTTATCAGGTGAATGACATCGAGAACGTTTTGACCTTTTGCTTGTTTTTCCGTGGAAAAGGCATTAGCTCGATGTACTTTGCGCATGCGTTGGTGTGCGTAAGCATAGCTAGCTTTAATTTAATTAACGAAAGTGTTCACTGCAATATTAGCTATTCGAGTGAGTCTGACACAGGAGTTTTCCGCGACGTGGTTCGGAAAAAAGGGGGGAAAACTCCGTAGAATGAGGCTTTTCGTAATGGCAAAGCACAAAACATAATTTTCAGACTTATTTCAGTAGGAATTTTGCAAAACACGCGTGTATTTTGTGTTGATATAAATCTGCGAGCTAATAAAAACATTTAGGATAGAAACAGAGCTGTGACTACATTTTATAGGACCAAGTTACATTTCTGTGTAGGAGTCGTACGCGTAAACAGATTAGCTGTAGCTGAACAATCGAAGTGTCAACTACGTCAAGAAAATTTATTTTATATTATTATTTTATATTATTATTTTATATTATTCATTTTACATTATTATTTTATTTTATTTATTTTAATTTTAAAAATATTTTTGCGAACGATTGGAACACTGTAGACTATAGACTGTAGAGCGTCTACGTTGTGATAAGGAACGTTTATAATATTGGTCACTGTACAGAATTTTAGCCGACCGCTGTGAAAGTCATTCTTTTCCGTTTGTAGGCTTGCAAGTTGTCCTAAAATCAATCCTTTGTGCCATGGCGCCGTTGCTCCAAATCGGTCTTCTCATTCTCTTTGCAATCGTGATCTTCGCCATAATAGGCTTAGAGTTTTATCAAGGTGCTTTCCACAGCACGTGCTATAGTGCTGAAGGTACGCGCTTTTTGGCACCATGAAACAAAGCATTTGAGTAAAAGTTTCGGATTGGTGAACTTCACAGGATTCCCACGTGAAACCCCAACGCCTTGCGCTCCAAATGACTATTCAAACGCGACCGGTACTAACAAGTGCCAACTGGACCAGGGAGAAGTATAACTTCATTTACTTGATGGAACTTTTGGTTATAAGCACAACGTATTCGCGCATTTTTCAGACTTGTAGAGGAGGTTGGGATGGTCCAAACTTTGGCATAACCAGCTTCGATAACGTCGGCTACGCCATTATGACTGTCTTCCAGTGTATCACGATGGAGGGTTGGACAACAATTATGTACTATGTAAGCTAAAAAGCACTTGAAGCTGTTCTTCGGAAGGAAAAGTATTTGACTCAAATTGCCACCTTCCAGACAAACGACGCATTAGGAAATGCCTTCAACTGGATGTACTTCATTCCACTCATCATCCTTGGCTCCTTCTTCATGCTCAATCTCGTGCTCGGTGTACTCAGCGGGTTCGTGACATCCATAAATCGACGAAATTTTGACAATTATTTAAAAAATGAGTAAAAATGCGCATCTTCGTTTACAGCGAATTTGCAAAGGAACGAGAACGCGTCGAAAATCGGCGAGCTTTCTTGAAGCTTCGCCAGCAGCAGCAGATCGACCGTGAGCTCAACGGCTATATGGAGTGGATATGCAAAGCAGAGGAGGTTATCCTCAACGAAGATCGGACAACGGAGGAGGAAAAACAAGCTATTATGGAAGGTGGGTTTTCTTCACATAATAAAGACTGATTAGCTCAAGACCTTTCATATTCGTTCAGCACGGCGACGTGCGAGTCGGAAGTTGAAGACGATGGTCGGTCAACAGTCGACCGAGAGCCAGGAGGCCGAAGAGGAGGAAGAAGAAGAAGAAGAGGAAGAAGAAGCGGACGACGGTACAGGCGCAGCTCGAAAGGCTGCCCTTGCCGCCGAACGAGGCGTCGCAGTGAATCAGGGTCAAGACGAAGGTGGGCCGACCGCTCGCAAGTCGAGAGGCCGGCTCCAAAGTTGCAAACACAGCTCTCTCTGTCCATGTTTTGAAAAAGTGTTTGCTGAAAATTTCTATCCAAAAATGCTTGAGATCAATTTCCAAAAGCTTTCGCTGAACTCTCCCCTCTATCGGAACGGAACCCTTCCCTCGACGCGCATGTGCGCCTCCCCGTTTGTACGCTTATAGGCTGTCGAGAAAGCGCTCGGGTCTCAGCTGTGTTTCTAAGTTTGGAGTTTTGCTTCAGGCTACTAACTGTGTGTTGTTGTTTGCTGTGGTGTCCTGTGCTGCACTGCATACATGCATCGATTTTGCATGCTTTTTGTTGTGCATCCGCAACGCTCGCTTGCTTCTTTTCGCGAACCCCCCTGCTTCTTGGAGAAGCTCCTTTGGAAATGGAGTCAAATTAAATGAATTTGTATCTATTTGCATGTTTTCTGATCGGTTCATCATTTCATCTGCTTTTTACGACCTCTGCGAAAGTTTCGAGATACAGCATGTTTGTTGGATGAAGTAGATTGTATCGCATGTGGATGCAAGTCTGTAGCGATTGCAGTTTGAGATGGCATGACAAAAGCCTTTCTAAGCCCACTGGAGCACGTGAGAACTCAGGTTGGAGCTTTTCCAAGGGGGCCGTACATTTATGGCATCACGGAAGAAGTTGACTTTTCGCACCCTTTCCCCCTCGTCACGGTTTTTTCTATACTTATAACACGTAAAAGCACTTTCGGCAAGACGCCCTCGCCCCTAAACCGTGACGCCACAAATGTACGGCCCCAAGATTACCTACTGACCGCATGCTTCTCTCCCACTTTCCCTTTCTTCTTGAACTCTCTGTCTTCAAACTTTTTCACTTCGTGACTACTTTTAACTCACACTGTGACCATAGCTGAAATCTCTTGAAGCACACATCTCACTTCGACTGCTGGTTTGTCGTAATGCACAAGTCGTACATTCGTAGTATCAATGTAATTTATATTGTCGTAGGCACTTTTTAGCACTCTTCGGTGTTTCGTCATAGTGTTAGCTTGCCCTTTCCGGTGCTATCACGTTTTCCTTTCGAAAATTTTCAGGAAAGAAGAAGAAAAAGGGCTTAGTAGCGAAATTTATGAAATCGACGAGACATGTTCGGTAGGTCTCACTCAATGCTAGTTTGATATATCACCAGTGAGGGGTGCAATGTGATTTCAGCGTTCGCATTCGGACCATAGTAAAAACTCAGGCTTTTTACTGGCTCGTTATCACGCTCGTCTTGCTGAACACCACTTGCGTTGCCATCGAGCACTATGGGCAACCGTCGTGGCTTAGCGATTTTCTATGTAAGCTTTTTTTGGAGAGAAGAAACGACGAAACTGATGATGATGGCAACCTTCTCTACGCTTTTCTAGTCTATGCAGAATTCGTTTTCCTCGGAATTTTTATCGTCGAAATGCTCGTCAAAATGTTTGCGTTTGGGCTGCGGACTTATTTCCATTCTGCCTTCAACCGATTCGACTGCATTGTATGTGTAGCGAAACAGAAAAGCAGTAAATATAGCAAAATAAATAACACAAATATGCAAAATAATAGTGTCAAGTGAAATTCAAAAGCGAAATATAATATAATAATTATTATAAAAATTAAATAAAAATAAATATGTAATAAATAAAATTAAGTATAAATTATATATAAATAAAAATTAAATTAAAATAAATATTTAATATAATGAATTAAATAAAAAATGCAAAATAAATTTTGTTCTACCAATTAGGTGATAAGCGGTAGTGCATTTGAAATTGTCTACGCCCAAACGAAAGGAGGCTCCTTTGGTCTTTCCGTTCTTCGAGCACTGCGGTTGTTGCGGATATTCAAAGTCACAAAGTTCGTACCCTCAAGCTCCTCCTTTCTTTGCTTCCGACACACTCGTACTTTTGTGCAGATACTGGCGAAGTCTTCGAAACCTTGTGATTTCACTCATGGGCTCCATTCGGTCAATCGTCTCCTTACTCTTTCTCTTATTCCTCTTCATTCTCATCTTCGCGCTGCTCGGAATGCAGTTGTTTGGTGGCAAGTAAGAACGGAATGAGCAAAGACAATCCCAGCGGTGAGTCAAAATGTCCACTCATTTTCAGATTCAACTTTCCGCAGGGAGTGCCAATGACGCACTTTAACACATTCCCAATTGCAATGATCACAGTCTTTCAAGTTCGTCATGAATCCCGCAGAATCCTACTAGCCTGCAAGCGTGATTGTTACAGATTCTTACGGGCGAAGACTGGAACGAAGTGATGTACGTCGCGGTTCTTTCGCAGGGCGGCGTTCAGGCAGGCGGAATGATCTACTGCGTTTACTTCATAATTCTTGTGCTCTTTGGCAATTGTAAGTTTGTGTCGGCGAATCAATGAATCGTGAAACATTGTGATTGCTTTGCAGACACATTGCTCAACGTGTTCTTGGCTATCGCCGTTGATAACCTTGCGAACGCACAGGAACTCACTGCCGCTGAAGAGGCAGAAGAACGAGCGGCGGCAGAAGTATTTCGCTTTGATATCTGAGGAAAATATCAGAGCTTACATAGAACGAACTTTTTCTCCAGAGAATGGCGGAAATGCGCGAAGAGTTTAACAGTGCTGGAGGATCTCCTTCGAAGGAGCAGGCTGACGGGTACAGAAACTAAACAGCTTGCTTTGATAGTTCATACTCAAGTGTCCGCTTTGTAAAAAGATCACACCATTTTTCCCCTTTTTACACAACAATTTAACGTGTAACCCGATTCTAGGGATGGAAAAGCAATTGCCATCGACATGGAGACGGCTAAAATGAATGGTAGTGGTGCAGGCGCTGGTACAATAGTTTATAGTTCTATCTGGGAGGATATTACTGCTAATAGCAGACGAAAGCCTCGATTTATTACGTGAAGACCTCTGGCACATTAATTGTAGACGAGGACAAAAGATCAACCGCGTCATCCGAAGTCGAGCCCGAAGAGGAAAGCGCATTTGGTGGTCAAAAGCCAATGTTGCCATATAGCTCAATGTTCATCTTCAGCACAACGAATCCGTAAATAAAGCTAGCTTCTTCGTATGACTAGGGAAAACACTCCATCTATATATAGGCTTCGGAAACTTGTGCACTATATTGTGTGCACGAAATACTTCGAAATGCTCGTTATGATTGTCATCATGTTGAGCAGTGTTTCACTTGCCGCTGAAGATCCCGTCATCGAGGATAGTCCAAGAAATCAGTTTCTCAACAAGGTCGACTATCTTTTCACGGGAATTTTTACCTGCGAAATGGTGCTCAAGGTACACGTGAGGAGTAATCTCCAAAGCTAGGAAAAATTGACTGAAAATAAACAATTTTGAAGATAATCGATATGGGCATAATTCTACATCCGGGATCGTACTGTCGCGATATCTGGAACGTCATGGATTCACTTGTGGTCACCTGTGCGCTCGTCTCGTTTGCTGTTGGGTAACGTGGTGGAAACAATAAAGTGCTTGCTGCTCATCGTGATTGAACGATTCGATTTTAGCGAAGGCGGAGCGAAGAATTTGAGCACGATAAAGTCACTTCGAGTACTTCGGGTACTTCGGCCGCTAAAAACGATTAAACGAGTGCCAAAACTCAAGGTACTGTAAAAAGCTTGTAGCCTTGAAGCTCGTCCTGAGCGATTCATTTTCAGGCTGTTTTCGATTGCGTTGTGAATTCGCTCAAAAACGTCTTCAACATTCTCGTTGTCTACCTTCTCTTTACGTTCATCTTTGCCGTTATTGCCGTCCAGCTATTCAAGGGGAAGTTCTTCTACTGTAGTGACACGACGCGAAAGCTCGCTAAAGACTGCAGGTACGCGGCGTTCAGATTCGATAGACAGGATAGACGATTGTTTCCCACTAGCGACGAAGGAATCGAATTGCGTTGAATCGAATCGACTTCGATTTTGATTCGATTCGTTCTGGTTCTAGTTCTCATCACCAAGGTTTCGCAGAGGTTTTGTTTTTGATAGCTGTAACAAGACCTTATAATCGATTTAAATTTATTCGATTTTGTCGAAATCTATTTGAAGAGTTTTGAAGAGATTTTGATTCTCTTCGATTCCGTTTCGATTCTCTTCGATTATCTTCGAAGAGATTTCGATTCTCTTCGATTCCGAAAAAATCGATTTTGACAGTCGCTGTCTCCAACATTGATTTCATTCTCTAGAGGCTACTACTTCCACTATTTGAACCAAACACGAGCGCCAGAAGTTTACGAGCGCACGTGGCAGGCACTCGATTTCAACTACGACAACACAGTGTCAGCTATGCTCACCTTATTCACTGTGACGACTGGCGAAGGGTGGCCAGGGTGAGATTGCTGACCCAAAAATCACATGACCATACCGATTCACTCACGTGATCTTCTAGCATTCGACAGAATAGCATGGACGCTACTTTCGAAGACCAGGGACCAAGTCCGAACTTCCAGATCCAAATCTCGCTCTACTACATCGTCTACTTCATCGTCTTTCCGTTCTTCTTCGTCAACATCTTCGTCGCGTTGATCATTATCACTTTTCAGCAGCAAGGCGAGAACGATCTTTCTGCCGGCGATCTCGATAAAAATCAGGTGATAACGATTTTTCCCTAGCCTGATCCACAGTAACTCTTATCCTTCTTCATTCTAGAAACAATGTATTGATTTTGCACTGAATGCCAAACCGGCGTCGCGTTTTATGCCCGAGAATAAGGAGTCTCTCAAGTATCGGATTTGGAAGCTCGTCGTGTCGACGCCGTTCGAGTGGTTCATCATGGCGATGATTTGCATGAACACGTGCATTCTCATGATGGGCGTAAGCACTCGTGATTTGAGAGCGTTTATTTCTGACAAAATATGTGAGGCTTTCAGTTTTACAACGAGCCACACTGGTATCGAAAGTTGATGAAAAATATGAACACCACGTTGACGGCGGTGTTCAGCGTTGAGGCGATTCTCAAAATTATCGCATTTGGTGTTCGAGTAAGTCGTTTGTGAACGAGGTTGTGTGGACGGTACAAGAGGATTGTATTTTTCCAGAACTACTTCCAAGACGGATGGAACACGTTTGATTTCATCACCGTGATCGGTAGTATTACCGATGCGTTGGTCACCGAATTTGGTGTACGTGAATCGTATTTGTTAAGGGATAGTTCTAAGCTATGATATCGCGTCAGATTTAAAGAATCCCTTAATCCTCCTTGGACAAAAGTTAGAGCACGATGTGAGCAACTTGCCAATGGTAGAGGGTAAAGCCCCTCGCAGAAATACCTATCCTTTTCGACAGGAAACGTGGTCTGCTTTGTCGCTCTTGCTGTTAAAGCTTCTGCGCAGTGTTTTTTCGTTTTAAGCCAGATGCCTTTTTTGACTTTGCCGATTGACTTGTAGGGCAACTTTGTCAGCCTTGGTTTCTTGCGACTTTTTCGCGCCGCTCGATTGATCAAACTTCTGCGACAGGGCTATACGATTCGCATTCTGCTTTGGACATTCCTTCAATCGCTCAAAGTAAAATTAAAATTTCGTTTTTCCTGTGCTTCTTTTTACTGAATCTTTTTTCTAGGCGTTGCCTTACGTCTGTCTTCTCATCGCGATGTTGTTCTTCATTTATGCAATAATCGGAATGCAGGTACGTCTAATTTGTGAAACCTCCTTTTAGCTGCGAGATTTACAAAAGATAACGCAAATCAATATTAGGTCTTCGGTAACATACGATTAGATCATCGATTCGAGATCAATGCAAATAATCACTTTCAAAATTTTCCACAAGCTCTTATCGTACTCTTTCGGTGAGCGGCCAACAAGTGTGCTTTGCCCAAGCGTGCCGTTCACGCAAAATTGTTTTGGCACACGACAACCACGCTGGCCTAATTTAGAGACGCGTTCCTCGCTGCACTTTGCAGAGAACGGACAAATGGCAAGCTTTTTTGTTAGCTGGAATACCAAGTCACACGTTTTCCTTAATATCACTATTATCCACATTATCCTCCATCGAGATAGGCGTTAGCTCGCTTAGGACAATCAAGCTTCTTCCCAGACACTAGAGACCGGGCTCGGGTCACTTTTCAGGGTTCGGGCTCGGTTCGGGTCAAAACTCGGGATTCGGGTTTGGGTTCGGAAGTTCGGGTCAATTTTATGTGTAAATTTCCAAATTTTAGGGTTAGGGTTCGGTTCGGGTAAAAAATCAGGGTTCGGGTTTGGGTTCGGCCCGAACGCGGTCTCTACCAGACATTCCCACATTACGTATAGTGGGCTGGTTTAGCTCATGCGCACCGAGTGTGCAGTTTGTAGCCACAATCCTCGCACAACCTCCTTTTCACCTATAAAACGCTTTGCACTCGACCACCGCGTCACTGCCTCTTTCTAGGTGTTCGGAAAAGTTAAGGTCGATCTAATCGGAACCGAAGGGATAACGCGTCACAATAATTTCCAGACCTTTTTCAATGGGCTCATTCTTCTGTTCAGGCAAGACGTCCACCGCTTAACATCCTCATGCTCTCCGTTTCCGTTTGTGCACGCTGTCAGTGTGGATAAATACAAAATGTAAAAGTTTCCTCAAAATCACACAGGTGCTGTACGGGAGAATCGTGGCAAAATGTAATGCTTGCATGCACTGGCGGGAAGCCGTGCGAAAGTGGACGACTTGAACACCATCCGCCGCCGGGAACTAACGTCACACACATCGTACATCACGAAAAGTCAACGGAGACTTGTGGAACAACGATGTCGTACATTTACTTTGTTTCGTTCGTCTTTCTGTCGACATTTTTGGTAATTACTTGAGGGAGGAAGTTGGCAATAGTGCTGTTACCGACATTTCTAGAAACGCCTGAAGTTGTGGCAGG
>JAQGBB010000402.1:0-20050 GCA_034691745.1 Prismatolaimus dolichurus
AGCTCTTCGCTGTAACCTCGGAGGGTTCAGACGGTTGTTCATCAGAAGACGACGCAATCGTTGTTGTTGTAGCCGCTTTGCGCTTTCGACTTCTTTGCGGTGGCGAGGCTACCGAGCTTATGTTGACGATAATGTCGTTGATCTTCGTCTGTGGTTGCGGTGGGAGCTCCGGACAAACGACATCGAGAACGTCTTTTAATGTGCGAACCTCCTCGAACTCGGCTGGTGGTGCATCGGCGCAAATCGGCTGCTGCTGGTCTGGCAGCGAGTTTAGAAACCTGGTGAACACTTCGCTTCGATCGCCTGCGCCATAGCCACGGCTTAGCTCGAATGGGGGCCGACGCTCGAATGTTACGATCTTCTTTTCTGCGGCTGTCGCCACCAATTGAGAAGTAGCGGTATTGACAGCACTGCTGTTGACTGCGGCTATCGAACAGCCAGCGGGCGAAAGCGTAACCGACTCGCCTGAGGACGGCAAACCATCTGCGCTCGCTTCGGCGCCTGAGCCTTGGCTGTTCATTTCAAGATAACTTCGCTGAACTATCAACTCGGTCAGATTGGTCGCCCCAAAGAGCGGATAAGCACACTATAAATACAAACAAGCACTCAGTATAAGTGACACGACATGAGCACTACAAACGATTATCTATGTATACCTTCTCGGTCGGACACATCCAGATCGCTTCGTCGTAGTTCATCTGGCACAACCACAAGTTCGCTTGGATGTTCTTCGCAGCGCAAATTGGACATACCAGCGTCAAACCAAGTGAAACATCCATGCCGTACAAAAATGTGCGACACAAAGGCGTTCTCGCGTTCTGCCAGCTAGACTTAGCTGCACTCCGCAAAGGAAGAAAATCTGGCGCGCGAAAATCGCACAGAAAACGAATCAACTGTTCACCGAAGCGTCGACGGACGAGCAACCCTCTTGCATTGGCGTATTTTAATAACGCCGACACAACCAACAGAAAGCGTTAACGCCACCTGTTCGCCGCTTTCCCACCGGTTTTCTGCATCTTTTCGGCTACTTTCCACAACGTTGCTAGGAATATAGCGTCCACCAGCTAATCTTTCCAAATTTAGATGTTGTAATGCGTGGATGCATGAGCAAGGAAGAGAAAATGTACCGAATTGGGGTGCACCCAGCGGTCGTGGTGCTTCCTCATGTAAAAACCCGCTTGTTACTAGGTTGAAGAACGCTTAGATGCGTGCCTGTTACCAACCCGTATGAAACGACAAATCTCCGGGTTTTTGTCGTAAACGCCACTTGCAGAGAAACGCTACTTTTCCGCAGACCTCCAATTTTCCGCCGTTGAATTCCGCCACTTTTCCTCCAGTTTTCTGCGCCATACACCACTTTACCGCCAATTTCCATTCAACGGTGTCCCTGATATTTTTCATCGTACGTATTTCAATATTTCGTAATGCAAATTTTTTACAATTTTACAATTCTAAGTTCAACAGTAGATGGTTGTCACAAGTACTTTTAGTGGACTTTTAGCAGATGTTTATCCGATAAATATCGGCGATAATTATTCGGATATCTATCGCCAGGAAGCGGAGAGGTAGCCTGGGTCTTTGCTGTTATGGTCCGGATAAATATCCGGATATTTATCCGCTAAATATCGGATAGAAGCACATGTGGGAACCATCCAATGTTCAATCTTTTAGGTTTGTTCGTTTGAGTGTTTTTCATATCAGTTTCGAATAATGTGTATTGAAGAATGTGCTGTCGAAAGTGATGAAGGTTTGTTGTGCGTTCATTTCAATTGATATTTAAAAATTTTCTAAGGCATTAATTAGTAACTGGTGTTAATTTGTAATTGGTAAAAACTCAATTGTGATTTTCAGGCTTTATGATTTCATGCGATGCCTGCAGCAAGTGGTTTCATGGAAGGTAAAGGTTTTACCTTTGCAATTTATTTACTAAATGATCAACTACCTATTGTAAGTATTATATAGAATCGATGGTTTATTTAAGCTGTGTCAACGTCGAAGAGTACGAAGCTGTTGAGATTGAACTCTATTACTGCCCCAAATGCGCAGAGACTGCAGGACCATGCGTTCGTAAGTGACTTAGTCTTTCGCAGCACGTATTTTGTTAATTTTACTATGTTCCGCTCTTTAGAGAAGCCAATACGTAATCGTAATCGTTACGACCAGTCGGATCCAGACGGACCAAATAAGGCACGTATAACTAGCTGAGCGATTTTAACTTTCCCTTTCGATCAGCGAATCTGTTTTACTTTAGCCAATGCAAATCGGGACACGCGCCTTTATTGAAGTGTTGAAGAAGCGCAAATTTTCTTCGTAAGTGTTCTTGTGTGCAATCTTGAAAGGTTCTCCTATCAGGCGTTCAATCGTCTCGTTTAGTCCCTCGTCCAAACACCTACTAGAACTGAATGACGGTAGCAGCCTGACAGTCGCCACGCTTATGCGAGAAGGTTTTACTCGGCCGATTCTGATCAACAATTCAGCACATCTCGGACTCAAAGTTCCCGACGCAGCTAGTTTTTCCGTGAGAGATATTGAGGAACTTGTTGGTAAGTGCGGTCTAAACTAGTGCAATATGTTGACTGCAAAAGAGGGTCTGTTGTTTTGTATTTTTTTTATCCCGAACTAATTCGTATTTCTTCCAAGCCGCCCAAAAAATAATGAAAGTGCTTAATTTTTATTACGTACCAATAGATATATTTATAATTTATATTTACTTTTGATTTTCGTCTATATATAAACATTTGTATGTATGTACATATCTATGTACAGTACATACCTGTATCTTCACTCTTTGTTTGATGTTTAGCTTTAAATTTAATTGAACAAACGCAGTCTTAGTTTTGTAATTCATAGCTCTATCGCACAATCTATTTACTTGTAGGTGGCTCCAAGATCATAGACGTCATCGACGTATACAAACAACACGTCTACAGTATGTCACTGTCAGCTTTCTTAGACTACTACACAAACTGTGAATCGAGAACCCGCTTGTTCAACGTATTGAGTCTTGAATTCACGAAAACAAAGTAAACATGAGTATCAATCGAGTTCGATTATATATATATTTTTCTCAAGACTCACCGCTTTCGTCGATGTCCCAAGTGTCGTCGATGAGATCAGTTGGATGAAATTTTGGCCGGTTGATGACAGTTTGGCAACTCTATCTGTCTCGCCCGATGACGATCCGACCTCGCCGCTGCATAGCAAGCCGGAAGTTTCGAAGTTTTGTCTCATGAGCATGCGAAACTCGTGTGTATATTTTTGTTTAATTTATTAAAATGATTATTTTGATTTTATTTCACTTTTTAGTTATACTGATTTTCATATCGACTTTGGCGGCACTTCCGTCTGGTACCACATTCACACGGTGCGTCTTGCATGCAGTGTGCATTTTTTCGAGTAAAAAATATTTTTAATTTTTTTTTTCGTATTTTTTTCTAATTTTGAAAAAAGATTATGTATGCACCTTTTTTTCGATAAAATCCAAAAATCTTCCCACTTGTTAAGGGTGAGAAAATATTCTATTTGGTCGAACCAACTGACGCGAATCTCGCTCAGTACGAAGCGTGGATGAACTTGCCTAATCACTCGGAAGTGTTTTTTGCTGATCGTCTTACCAAAGGCGAATGCATTGAAGTTAGAGCGTCTGCTGGTCAGACGCTTTTCATTCCTTCTGGATGGATTCATGCGGTCTTTACAACGTGTGATTCGCTTGTCTTTGGTGGAAATTTCTTGCATTCTCTCACCATTTCAATGCAGTTGCGGTATGACGTCGTGTTTTATTGTGTATAGTGTGTATACGTAAACGTGTTTGCATGCGTTAGAAAGTTAGTTCTATAGGTTTAGTACTTGATTTTTGTCTCTGTAAAAACATTTAAGTGATGTATTTTTCCGTCTTTTACGTCATTGAACTGCCACACTTTCTGTAGTTTCTTTTGCCACCCTCAACATGTACATTGTATAATATGTAGAGTCTTCGAAATGGAGAAACGTTTGAAAACTGCTGAAAAGTATATGTTACCGAATTTTGAACTACTCTGTTTATACGCCGCCTGGTCTCTCGCCGACACACTTGGAGGTAAGGGATCTGAACGAGGCTGGTGCTATGCGTGGTCATTTGCTTTCTTTCTGAGTTGTTCTGTCTAGAATAGACATTGGTTGGGCTTTGTTTAGAATTGACGGAAGAACGCACACCTGCGGCTGCTTATCTTGAAGAAGGCTGCACTGCGCTGGTTCAATTTCTTCAGAAGTGGTTGGCTGAAACTAGGGTAATGATTAATGCGGAAATGTCGTGCAAAGCATAACATAGTTGTATAATGCATCCTACGGTATTTTTTTATCTGAGATGTTGCATGAATTATATTGTGAAGCGATCGTGTGGCAGGTTTGAGGATTTACTAAAACACGTGGTGATAGTTCGATTTCTTGTATTGTACGACATCAAGTCTTCTGAAATCTCGCTCATTGAAGGAGATACTCTTTGTTCTCTTTAGTCGACAGACTTTTTCTTGGTAAGTTTTCCGGCTGCTTTGAACGCTCTTTCTTTCCCCTCTGCTCGTTAGCTTTTCATTAAATACGGTTTTTCTGTAGTGTCGTATCCTTTCTTCTTATCTTGTAGTTGCGCATCGAAATTGTGCCTGTAATAGTTGTGCTTTTCAGTAGGTATTCGTGGATCTTTTGCTTGCAATCACCTTTCGCTTTTACCTTCGTTAGCCAGTGCAGTTGCTTGCTAGGCAGCTCTTAGCTCATTAAACGTCTAGAAGAGCTAATTCCGTTTTGTCGCTTGTAGTGTCGCATTTACTCAACTGTTGTGCGTGTTGTATAACTAATGTATTTCTTACAGCTTCCGGCCTTGAAAACAAATGCAGAGAGTATTTCACGACTTTCCGGTATCACATTCCGACAAGCGCTGCACAAACTGGAGAAAGCTTTGAAGGCTAATAAAGTGTGTTACGAATGGTCGTGTTCGTCTTGTCGTGCTACTCTCTTGCGTGTAGAAGTTGAAAGATACGTTGTGTGCCGATGCGAGTAGACGTACCGCGGCTCCCGTGGGGAAAGAACCGGCGACGTTTAAGAAGGTAGACGACCTTTGACCTAGACAGTAAGTGGTAGACGCCAGGCTGTGCCTTGTTATTCTAGAGTCTCAAGCAAGCATTGAAGATCAAGTTTAGTAAGGTTCCGAAAAAGGCTCCGAAGAAACCGCAGACGACAGCTCCGTCGGCAAAGTCTCGCACTGCGTCCATCAAAGGGTGCTCACGCTCGAACGTCGAACTCGTCGTCAGAAAGGTGAAGCGACCGGCGAACGAACCGGCGGGGGGTTTGAATCTAAAATTGAAAGGTAGGTTTCCATAACGTGCATCTGTTTAGTCGGAGAGCACGTTGTTTTGCAGTTGCGAAACGCATTAATCGAACATCCGAGTCGGACCGACACACTGGCGAGGAAGTCGAGTTGGTTGAACCGAAGTTGGACAGGGCTTCGAACGAGTATGTCTGCTTGTTTGCTAGCAAATGCGGCAATTTTTTAACAGTTTTTGCGGTATGTTAGTCCTCTAATCCTCGACGCTGTCTCTCCCGCCGCTTCTGTTTCACCAACAAGCGACGACGATAAATCTCCTTTGAGTCGTCCATTCTGCTCGCCGATGCGGAAGACGTTCATTCGTATGCAGAGTACGCGCTATGATGGGTCTGCGAAGATCACGTTGTCGATGGGTGAAGCCCCGAGGGATGTTGAACAGAAGCCAAGAGTTGTGGGCTTTTCTTTATTGGGATGCGAAGATGAAAGAGCTTCGGTGGATCGTGTGTCGCAACATGGGCGTGCGCAGAAGACCAAGGCATGGGCGCTCGATCTGGCGCATAGGAGGGACGCTTATCCGAATGGGAGGGGTGCAAGGAGTGATGCTGAATATGGTGAGTCGTGATGCATTTGCCCACTTTTTGTCGAGTAGTCGATTCTCCTTAGTTTATCCGTCGCTTGTCGATTCGGACGAGGACGCAAGCCGTGTGAAGAAAGGTTCGGACGATGAAACACAGGGTATGCATACGTATGTAATACGTACATATCAGGTATGACGACGGTGGGGGAGCCCCCTGACTCGGCTGGAGAGGGGCCCCCTCCCGGCGGGCCGAAAAAAAGAAAAAGAATTTTTCACACAACTTTACTATTTTTTTGCTAAAATTCACCTATTTTTCGCGTGCTTGCTGTGTCACGTCGTAACATGGGTACGCGGCGCTTGTCGAAAAAAAATTTTAAAAATCTTTTAAACTGGTCACAAAAAATAGAGCTCATCGAGAGGAGCTCGAATATACCTTCGTTTCGCTGTACTATGTTCCTTTGTTGAGTTACAAGCGTTTGAATTTTTTAACCACCAGATGCGTCTTTGGCTTTGCCGACCCTATTTACCCTCTCCGTAGACAATTTTGCTCTCTCATGTCTGGTACATATAGTAGTGTATTTGCATGTAATGACAGTATGATGTAGAGTTTGTATCGTATGCGCCAGTGTACCTCTCACACATTGGCAGTCGTTGATGGGCATTTTCGTTGTGGGCTTAGAAGTAGTGCCGGCATCGTCGTCGTCGTCTGAGGCATCGACACCTAGACGAGCAGCGGATGAGGTTGGTTCGTTGTGCATCGTGGCGGAACCGTCGGTCAAACAGGCGAAGAAGCGGAAGAAGGCCGCTTCTGCTGATAAAGATCTCGATACTGAGACGAAGGGTAGGTGGCCAAGTTTGCCATGCAGTGCGCACAGTACGTTGACGTGCGTACGCCGAGCGTTGCTAAACTGTAGTCGATCTCGCTCCGAAACAGCCAAAGAAGTCGAAGAAGGGTCTCACGACGACGAAGCAGAGGCTTGCGAGCAAGCTTAAACTCAATTTGAATAAAATGTTCTATCGTTGACCGGCTGGCTGGTCCGACACCGTTGCGGTATGCACGAGCTCTTCCTGTCGACGATCGATTGACTTTTGCGCGGAGCGACGCGATGTGTGTTGATATTTGACTCCCCCGTCCGTTAGGCAGTACTCACTTTGTGGACGTACAGTATGTATGTTAGTACAGTGAAAGTACGTTGTGTTCTCACTACCTCTTGTGCGTCTTTGCCTTTTTGATCGTGTTTTTTATGTTCTCTATCTTATTTGTGTTGTCAGTCCAAATGCGCGTCGTTAGCTAGCTGACTGCCTTTTTCTGCGCGATAGTGAGTGGTATCGTCGTTCAGACTAATTTGAGTCACCGATTTGTGAGATGCTCTCAGTGGTGACTCGTGTAGTTAGGTTAGTGCGTTGCATGCGACTATGCACTCTTGGGTGACATCTACTGGACGATATTATGTTTTGAAATGACGGTTTTTCGTTTACTTTAATGTGTCTCGATGTGCGAATGTGATCTTTCGTTTGCGATGCATTCTCGCTGCAGAGCGATGAGCAAGTCTTGACTTACTGCCTGATGTCTCTGGGATTGATTTTACTTTAAAGAGTGGTATATCTATGAACTCGTTTGCGACCTTGTGTTCATAGTGCGGGATTTATCGTGTTTATCCCGCACAGAGGTTCTAGAGTATTTTAATTTAGCTATTTTACTATTCTTTGTACTTGTGCGTGTTCTTGTTGGCAGATAAATAAGTCGTGAATGATAAGACTTGTGGCTTTCGTTGAACTGCAGTTGTTAGCCTACGGTAACGTTTAGCTGAGCGAAGCTTTCCAGTTCGTCGAACAGTCCAACGATTTTTCAAAACGTTCGCAGACGGCATGTTCGCTGAGGCTAGATAGAACGTGGTCTCATTTCTTTCGTTCACTCGGTTTGACTTGTCACCTAGTGGAGGCGCAGTTTCACTGCACATGTTATGCAGCGACTCCATCGGCCTCGATGGTCCGAGCGAATGCTGGTCCACTTTCGCTGTGCTCACCTTGATATCGCCCCTGCTAATCGGCGCTTTACTGCTTCTCACCTGTGGTGCTGCTGGTGACGACGAAACTAACGACAGGTTGGTCGACGAAGAGGGCTGCTGCCGCCGCAGCAGAACGACCACGACGAAGGCCAAACGTCGAGCAGTCTCATGTCGCGGAGGACGCAAGCGTTGCGCATCAAGAGGACGACAAAGCATTTAGCGCTGGAACTGGGCCAAGAAGAAGAGCGTGCGTGCAACGGGATTGGGCGGCGGCACACGAGAAGACATTGCCGTCGTACTTCCGCGTGGTTTCAAGTAAGCGCATCTGTCTGCATGTGGACATACCATCGGGCAAAAGTATTAATTATGCTAAAGCGTTCTTCATTTGTTCAGAAGCAAGCGGCTTCCTGGACCGTCGAGAGGCCCTGGCGGATCCCGATTGGCTTGCGTATTCCTCCTTTCAGAAAGTGGCAGTGACGATACTACTCGTACATATTCTGTCTGAAGCTTCACACGTAAAACTTTGAAGCTGTATTGTTGTTTGTACACGTGTTCGCGCTGAGTGTTTATTGGCCCAGACAAGTGAATTAGATATAATAAACTAGCGATTGATATACTGGTGCATTGCTGTGCTCGTATTTATCGTCTTTTCAGCATGAATGTCATGTCTGTACTGCATGGTTTAGTGCAAATTTGCTCTAAACCATGCAGTCCAGACATTCATACTGAAAAGACGATAGTAAGACAGATGCCACTACTACCACGTCGTGTGTACCGTACTTTTCCACCTACGCCTCTGCTACTACGCCCACGGATGCTCGCATTCCAGCTGTCGAAAAAGGGCTAAAAGAAATGCTTCCTGCTTAAAATCAGTAGTACTGGCGCACGAAAGGTCACTTACAATCACTAAATTTACTATACTGACAGTGCTATGCTCGAAGCTCCTAAAATTTAGAAACCGCCCTAAATGCAGAAATTTGAATGCAAAAAAATTTAGTTAGGGCGGTTTCTAAATTTTAGGAGCTTCGAGCATAGCACCCTGAATGAAGTATATATTTAGCTAGCTATGCTGAAATGCCATCTTACCTCATACACGATGCAGCTATATCTAAATTTGTCTTTCTTCGTGTGTACTTAGCAACTGAGAAAGCTTTCTGCTCTTGGATAAGCACGCTTTTTTTCAAGCACATGATCACGCCTAGGATTACAGTAAGACGTGTGATGCGTCTGCTAATGGGAAGCACTATTCCCTCGCGACGAACAGCTCATGAAGCGTGAAGTACGCGTGCCCTGAGGGAGTAGGGCAAGCACGAAGCGCTCATCTTCAGCCTCCGCTGTCTGTCTATACCTTTTCTCCACGACTAATTGAAGCGTTTTTCTCCGTTCGACATGTCAAATGGCAAGAGCAACTAACGACAATCACTAGCGGATACCTATGACGGCATTTACGTGGTAAAAGAAGGAGGATGAACCGCACCTCATCATGAGACGCAATCAGTGCGCTGTCTTCAATACGTGATCTGAGGCATAGAAACGACGTGATTTGGAGCACCTTTTCATGATAGTTGTTGTCAACTTTTGTACCGCATACATACTTCAACATGTGATCGTCACTCAACGAGAAGCTAAAAGGATATTTTGCTGATTTATGCACGCCATGTTTCTTCTCGTGAGCGCCGCCGGAAAGCTTAACAGTCAGAAAGATGAAGGACTAGCATTTCCGAAAATCTCCGATGGCTCGAATTCAGTCGAGCAAGTTCAGCCGCTGGAAAATCACAATTTTGGTAAAACAGAATCTCATCTGACGGGTGGTTGGACTTTGTAAATTTTCGTCCACTATTGGTTTAACTTTGCTTGTTGCAGTGTTTTCCGTTGGTGTGTCCATGGTTGCAGCAGCGGTGCTGGTCGCGATTCTTGGCGCGATATGGGCTCGTTGCAAGTAAAAGCTCAGCTGGAAAATCTTTGGACAGACTTATTATATGATCGAATACACCGGGTCAAATATGCTAATCGGACCGAGAAATGTTTCAGGAAGCAAAAAGAGGAAAACGACCTCTACGCGATGTCATGGAAAATCGACGGGCGCCAGTTGATATTTTTGAACGGCAAATCAAACGATGTACGTATGCAAATACGCGTATACCAGGGGCGGCTCGTCTTGGCGGGCTTGGGGGTCACTTTTGTTCCTTAGCGGGCCAGAGGGCCACATCTGAACAACCTTTCTACATCATGCTAATCGATGCCTATGCTAATCGAGATCTGCCGATGGGCCAAGGGGCCACTTTGAATCGCTCAGGGGCCAAATGTGGCCCCTGGACTGGCCGTCCCTGGCGTATACCGCACTTGATGTCATCGTTTATAGCACGATCCACCATAGAGTATCCACTCCCGCTTTCCTCTTCGTGTACGCAAATAGGGTCGCGCACCGTCGCAGTTGTCTCAACAGTCACAGTCTAAGGAGCAGCATCTCGCTGTTAGTCAGGCCGCCGGCGACAGTGGCGTGGAACCAGCATCGCCAAGGCTAAGCGCCGATAACACCGACTTTTGCTGGCCAAATTTCAAGGGCTTAGCGCTCTATAACGGGCAGACAACAGCGGTGAAAGCGCTAAAGACGAACTCGCTGTTCGTACCAGGTCGAGAAGAGTTGGTTTTGATCAAAGCGGTAATCTTTCGCGGTTTTACCGTGAAAGCGGTGCCAGAATGAAAGCAAATTTTGGACAGATTCGGGATATCAATCACGACAATATTTGCACCTTTATCGGTATGCACATTGAGGCGTCTGGCATTCTCATGCTCTGGAAACACTGCGAAAAGGGGAGCCTCAAAGACATCGTTTACAAACACGACATCAATCTTGACGTCATGTTCAAGTACTCTATACTCAAGGACATCATTCGGGTGAGATTACCGATTGAGGCAGGCATGAAAACACCTTATATGCCCAACATCATCATAGGGCATGGAGTACCTCCACCACGTGCTCGGCACGCACGGGTCGTTTCGGCTCCAAAACTGCCTCGTTGATAATCGATGGGTCGTCAAAATCGCGGACTTTGCCTACCCAAAACTGTTCGAAACATGGGACTACCTCGACTGGGGTTACATGAAGCCTGAAGGTAGGTTGACACTGTATAGGAACATAGGATGAAGCAAACAACTCAGTCTACTTTCACGATCATACAGACAAACTGCTAATGCCACCCGAGTTGTTGCGAGCTTCGTTCGCCGATTTCCCAAGTCTGATCACGAAAGCCGGCGACGTGTACGGCTTTGCGATGGTCATGTATCAGGTGCTGTTTCGGGAACACCCGTTCCTCAACGGACGAATGCCTCTCGTTCAAATGGGAGTGACAACAGAAGGTAGATAAAATCTAAAAGTGCCGTTGTGAATAAAGTCCGAAGTTTGTTGTTTTCTAAGAAATTTTGAGCGAAATTGTAAATTCGAGTTACGGGCAGCCGATGAGACCGCTCATACCAAAGGAGGTACGAAAACTTTGCTCAAATCGTTGAGGTCGTCGCAACGCCTTCGTAACGATTTATAAAGGTGATCATCAGTGCTCAGTACAACACCGTGGTGCTGGATTTGATGAAAGACTGCTGGAGTGACAGTGGACCGAAACGTCCGGATTTCGCGCAGATTCGCACAATCTACACAAGCGCAACTAAGGAATAGTAATAAAATGGCTTCCAAGGGGCCGTCCATTTATGACGTCACTTATTTTTCGGCTTTTTTCACCTCCCCCTCCCTCCCCTACGTCATATATTATAAGACATAAACACAGCCTATGTTTTGCACATAACGTCATACTGACCCGACCCCCTTCCTCTCCCTAATCCGTGACGTCATAAATGAACGGCTCCCAAGTGCATATAAAAGTGCCGATCGTTTTATACACGATCTGCTGGAACGCTGATATTTTTAGCTCACAAAATCTTATGGACCACATGATCTCAGTATGGGAAACCTTGCCGTTGCGACCCTGGGAAATACCTACGCAATCGGACTGTTTTAGATGTTGGAGAAATACGCGAATAATTTGGAAAAAATTGTCGAAGATCGCACACAGCAGCTAGCAGAGGAGCGGAAGAAGGTGCGTTTCTGCGCAGTTACCGTATTATTTCGGATTTTAGCCAGTCCTACCCCTGGCTGGTTTTACATTGTTTCTTATAATAAATCTTTGGAAGCGCATATCGAAACTTATGCAACATGCGGCTCGCGTGTCCGAAACCGGCCATAGGTAGGACTGGCTTAAATCCGAGATAATACGGTAGCCATCGTGTGTGTGCAAGGAGACCAAATGCTTCGGATGGTCGATGACACCAGTTCGTTATCAGAATCGGTCCTGCAATTAATAAAGCCGTTGTCGACTATCCCCCCTGTATCCCGCCGACGATTATCCACCGGACAAAAAAGTTAGCGGACGGTGGGAGCAACTTGCCAATGGTAGGTGGCAACTTGCCAGTGGTGCCAGAAAGGCATCCCGCCATTCCAAAAAATAAAAGCTACTAAGTAAGCAAGTAAAAGTGAGTACCCTTGTTTTGTTATATCGCACTGGCAGGTGATTACTGTAGATTTTTATAAAGTTACAGGTGGATTCCCTCTTTTTGTAGGCAGAAACGCTTCTCTATCAGATGCTACCAAGGTTCGTAGTAGAATCAAGAACGTCGCTTCATGTTTCGCCAAGGCGAATGCAAGAAGCTTAACGTTTGATTTATAATTCCTATGTACTTTTTTGATTAATTCCCATTTGACATGCTCGTCTTTTGTTTGAAAACCAAACATTTTGAACAGCTATTAGTGTACAAATACGAGTCACCGCTTTTAAGATCGGTTGCTGACGCCCTGAAGGGAGGTAAGCACGTTCCGCCAGAAACGTTCGACAGCGTCACCGTCTACTTCAGCGACATCGTCAGCTTCACGGACCTTTGCTCGATAAGCACACCAGTGCAAGTTGTGGACTTTCTCAACCATCTTTACACGGGCTTCGACGGGATCATTTCCAAATTCGATGCATATAAAGTGCGTACCTCTGCACCGTCGACGTCAGCACAGTGCGACTTTCAACAGAGATTGTCAGCTAACTGCAACCCTTGTTTACCAGGTTGAGACGATCGGTGATGCCTACCTGGTTGTCTCTGGACTACCAAAACGAAACGGCAAGCAGCACGTCTTTGAAATTGCGGAGATGTCGCTTCGAATTAGAGAGGTACTTATGCAAACGCATGGTGAATTATAGTAAGGGGCTTTCCATAAAAGACGTCCAGAGCTAGGGAAGGGGTGGGGTCCAAAAATTCAAATTTTTCTCAAACGTCTTTTATGGAAGGCTCGTAATAAAGCCGATCCACATTGTTTGCTGCAGCTTTTGGAAGTGTTCAAAGTTCCGCACCTTCCGTCAAGAAGACTGCAGATTCGCATCGGCATGCATTCTGGCCCGGTAGCAGCCGGAGGTAGGCAGAGTTGAGGTAAAGCAAATCGCCGATCAACTACTACACTTTGCGCTTTGCAGTCGTCGGTCTCTCAATGCCACGCTACTGCCTCTTTGGAGACACGGTGAACACGGCGAGCAGGATGGAGTCGACTAGTCTGCGTAAGCTTTGGCACTCGCTCTTTCTTTAGTCTCGGATGAAAGCGAATATTTTTTACAGCAATGAAGATTCAGTTAACAGAGGCGTCGAAGCTTCTTCTGGGCGACACGAACAAGTATTCGATCACTTCCCGTGGAGTAGTTGCAGTCAAGGTATGGATTTCCAGGTTGGAAAGGAGGGAGGTAATAAGAGTAGTTGAATCCTTTTTGCAGGGCAAGGGTGAGATGACAACGTACTGGATTGATCGGCCTGAGGATCGGCCATCAACGACAAAGTTTAGAAAATAAACTTGATGCCCTTTTGTCACACTTTTAGCTGGACGCACGCTACACATAGTCGTACGACCGTTGTTTGTGTGAACCTACAGGATCTGATTTCGTACTGTTCATGACTTCGTCTTTCCCTCTGTTTCTGAACAGCTAAGGTGATTGGTATTTATGTTTTGGAAGACGCTAAGACACCAGTAAGGGCTCATCCATAAATGATGTCACTTAAAAAGTGAAATTTTTTTACCCCCTCCCGGCCCCACTCCGTTACTAGGTCTAACACATAAACATAAACTATCTTTTGCACGTAGCGTCACTTATTATGGGAAATTTTTCCACTCCCCCTTCCCTCGGAAGGTGACGTCATTTATGGATGAGCCCTAAGTGTACGCGTGTGAGAGTTAAGATTCGTAACGACATCGATTTGCGATGAAATCTACGTCGAGTTCCCAGCCACAACCACATCTGTGGATGATCTGACTATTCTTAATGAAGATCCGTCGATTATTTCACGATTTGCAAAAGCATCGATTCGTAGTGCGTAACGAAATGATCATTTCACGATTTCGAACCATACACATGAAAAGTCGGAGATTATCACGGAAGATATGTCGATTATTTGACGATTCGGAACGACGTCGATTCGTACGGAAACCTGCGAAAATTTTGCGATACCTAACGAGACCACGCGAAAGTCCGACGATTCTCATTACTGCCCACGAATGCAAAAAACACATATCTTGAGATATGTGGTTTTTGCATGCGCATGCCAAACGTTGAGCCCAGTGAGTCAGTAGTGTTCCAGCAAAGAATGGTTTTGATCGGCTGTCAGCAGCGTTAGCTATTGTGATTGACAGAAACGTATTTGCGCCACAGAACATGCAAATTTTTTTTACTAAAAACCCGTTTTTCTAGAAACGAGCACTTCCGAGTTATGTGGTTTTTGCATTTGCGGGCAGATTAGCCTTCGGAAAACTAACCATGAGGACTTTGTTATAAGAATTTATTGTCAATGTTACCAAGTTAGTGTTTCGCGCGAAACAGGTCAATGCACAACGACTGCAAAGAAACTAGTTACTGGAGAAAAGCATGCAGTCAAATTATTACGTTTTACCGTAAACACACGCATAGTGTTCTCGGCTGTATGAGCTAAAACCTAGTTTTTCGGAAGACTGATGACAAGCGCAGAGGGTCTGGACTTTCTAACCCCAGATTTACGTCAGGTACGGCGGGGCCATTCGGCCATTCGTAAGAAAAAAAACCCGGGTGTGAAAGCAAAATCTGCTTTTACGAAAGTTTGCCTCGCAGGACACAGGCTGATGTAATAATATTATGTTTCGAAAGTGCGTTATTTGGATTGTTTTTGTTTTTCTTCCATTCGTTAAACTATACGCTGTTGCGTTTGCGTATATGCTGAAGGAATGCTTTGGGAAACGACGACCCCAGGGTGTAGCTGCTCGGAATGTCAGAGGGACAATGGTTCTTGTTACTGGTGGGACATCGGGCATCGGCGCTCAGTGCGCAAAGCTTCTGGCGTCTGAACACGATTGTGACGTCATCATCGCGTCGTGCGACAGTAACCGAGGCAGAGATGCAGTGGCATCGCTTTCGAGCTTGACGCAGCATGCTCGATCTATCAAATTCGAATATCTCGATCTGGGAAGTATTAGCGCCATTATCGACTTTGCGACTCGTCTCAAGAAGCGGACTTCGAAGTTGAACGTCTTGATAAATAACGCAGGTGTGATGCTGTGCCCTGGAACAATGCAAACTGCTGACGGACTCGACTATCAGTTTGGCGTGAATTACGTGGGTCCGTTTCTGCTCGTCGAACTCGTTCTTCCTTTGCTCGAAGAAGCCGAAAGGCAGGACAAATTTGCTCGTATAATCAACGTTTCGTCATGTGTCGCTCATTGCGTGACAGGTGCGCAGGTCTTTCGCAATTACGCTCAGTACACATTTTCCGCAGCGGCGGAGCATAATGCGGACAGTAAAACGTTGAAGCCTCACATCTACTCACCTCACGCCGCCTACTTCAACTCGAAGTTCGCTGTCATTCTCTTCACACGTGAATTGCAGCATCGCCTCGCCAGTTCCGGAAGTGGGATCAAGGTTGCCGCCTGTCATCCGGGTATTATTCTAACCGATCTCTATCGGTAAGAGTTCAAACTCTCCATCGATCTTATGCCTATCTCCTCCATTACATTTAGTTATTGCTCATCTCCAACACGTTTTGCACTTTCTCTTCTTTCCGCTCTGCATGCATTCTCCTCATCCGAAGAGGCAGCGCGCAGCATCGTCGAATTAGTCTTCGCAACTGATCCCGACAATGGTCCACCCTTCGGTGGGAACTACTTCGAGAACGGTGAAGTCTGCTCAATATCACGCGTCGACGATCAGACCTGCGCCTTCCTCTGGGAGCTGACCTGGCACTGGCTCAAATCGACGAAGGCTGCTGCACGACTCGAATTTGAATGACTGTGCAGTAGAGTACTTCTGTTAAGTGAAATCGGAGCATAACCATAACGTTTTTCGAAAGTCTTTAATTTTACTTGTTCTTAATCTAACAGCTCAATTGAGACTGGTGCGTTGCAGTGGGGTAATGTTTCATACATTGAGTTCTCTGCGTTGCTGGTGCTTTGGTGGCAGTCTCGACGTCTCGGTGCTTTGTTCTTGTTGACGTATATGGTGCATACTACCATATAGTTTACATGTTTTTGCAAAACGAGAAAAATGGTTGAGGTGTTTCATTTATGAACGATGAAAGCGCGATTGCTCTGTCGGACTAGCCTAGCCTCGCTTGTTGCTTCTTCCAGTTTCATCTTGCTTCCGACCTGTTTTGTAATAGTTTGTTTTCTCCTAGAGCACTGGCTTGATCTTACAGTTCGAGACCGAAACGAGAATGCCAGGCGCAAATCATTTAGCAAAGAGTATGCGAGAGTGAGGCAAGTCTTCTAGTTGATGAAATGTTACTTTTCTAGACATTTTCATCGTCGCTGCAAAGCGAACAGCGTTTGGCGCATACGGCGGTAAACTAGCAGCCATGAGTCCAACCGACATGGGTGAGATCGCTTCACGTGCAGCATTGCAAGCTGCAAACCTGAAGCCAGAACACGTCGATAGTATTGTCGTCGGCAATGTTATTCAGGTACCCTTTTGACATTTCAACTTTACCTTTACTATCATTTCAAGTTCATCGTTTTTCATTGTAGACATCGAGAGATGCCGCCTATCTGGTACGTCCTCCGACACTGCGCGACACCATCTATAAACAGTTGTTGTGTAGGCCCGTCACATCGGTTTGCGTATTGGTCTTCCGATTCATGTGCCTGCGTTGACTTTAAATCGACTTTGTGGGTCGGGATTCCAGTCAGTTGTAAGCGCTGCGCATGAGATTCTTGCTGGCGATGCACATGTCGTGATTGCGGGCGGTACTGAATCGATGAGTGGAGCACCGTTCGCGGTTAGAAACATTCGATTTGGAACGAAACTCGGTCAGAAGTATGAGGTGAGCTGCGACTGAGGGGCTTGACTATTTCACTCGTATACAGTGTACGTACAGTATGTACAGTACATAGAGCGAGCTCTGATGTTTTAGTTTGAAGATATTCTTTGGGAAGGTCTTACCGATTTGCACGTCAAATTGCCGGTAAGTGTCGACTTGAAAGATCTGACCGTCATCCACGTGGGTTTTTGTTTCAGATGGGTATTACAGCGGAGAATCTGGGAGCACAATACGACATAACGCGTCAACATTCGGACGAGTTTGCATTGCGATCGCAGACTCGTTGGCGACTTGGTATGTCTATTTTCCTTGTGCATTTTTACACCTCCCGAATCATTATGTATTCCAGTCCAATCAATGCGTTCACTTTAGCCAATAATGCCGGCTATTTCAAAACGGAGATTGCACCGATAACACTCAAATCGAAGAAGGGTGATTTGCTTTTTGACACTGACGAACATCCGCGAGAGACAACGACCGAGAGTCTCGCTAAGTTGCCACCCGTTTTTCAGAAAGACGGACGCGTTACGGCTGGAAGTTCTTCGGTATGTTTAGCTTTTAACTTTTTCTCTGTCGTTAATATTTCACAGGGGCGCATTGGGTGGTGCCCCCCATTTGTTTTGACTTTCTATAAGAAAAGTTGAAACTTTCGGAAGTGTTGTGGAGTATGTAACTACTTGTTTGTACAGGGTGTTTGCGATGGAGCCGGAGCACTTGTGCTCGCTGACGAGGAGTCAGTCAAGAAGCACCATTTGACGCCACTTGCAAAGCTTCTTGGCTGGAATGTTACAGGTGAACTCAGTTTTTAATAGTGATGAACAGTTGTGCCAACCTCTATACGTATACTTAGGTTGTGACCCCAAGATTATGGGTATTGGACCCGTGCATGCCATCAAAGGTCTTCTTTCCAAGACTGGTTTCAAACTCGAGGAAATCGATCTCGTCGAGGTACCATTCGTACAGTATGTGCGTTTAGATGTTCTATTTACTGTCTGCTTCATGTCAGGTTAACGAAGCGTTTGCTCCACAATATCTTGCCGTTGAGAAGGCGCTTGGACTCAGTCCGGATAAGACGAATGTTAATGGTGGTGCGATTGCACTTGGACATCCGCTTGGAGCATCGGGATCGCGTATAACGGCTCATTTGGTCCACGAACTTCGGTGGGAAAGCTCACGCTGAGCAGTGTCAGTGCTTGTAATAGCAGCTTTTCTTTGCAGACGTCGTAAAGCTAAGTTTGGCATCGGTTCGGCGTGTATTGGAGGCGGTCAAGGAATCGCGTTACTCCTCGAGAGCGTTCACTAAACTGTTCAAACCGACGAACGCCAGTGGCTTGAATGTTGCTCAAACTCCTTTGCGTGTCGGCCTTTTCTCTGGAGTGAGCGATGTTCACCATGACAGAACAGGGCAAGTTTCTTTCTATTACGTACAATAGTTTGCATACGTATAATTCGTTGTGTCGCAAAATCGGAATGCACTATGCGTACCGCTTGCAACTAAAATTGTTTACGCTCGTTTCACACGATCAAGTTGATTTTTACTGTACAATGTGCGTGCCTGAAATCAATACTTAATTGGCGGTAATTTGTTGCTGATTTTGGCAGAATTCGAGATGGTAAACGGTTTTTGACTTTACGGCTTCGCTTTCAAATTGCCTTGAATGAAAGCCAGAAAGTAAACGACGGACAGTGCGAATGCAAATAGTCGCTTTATATACTGTACACATACTGAGATTCGAGAAAGCGAAGTGAACAGTACAAGATATCATACATGTTTGTACTGTTCAAGGACGGGGATGTTTAACAACGAAGTTCGCCTACCATCGCATCCTATTTCGCAAAGCCCCGAAATGTAGCAACCTGCCTCGGATTTCGAGCCCCTGAAAAGCAAGCTGACGGTCGACACGTTCAACGCATTCAAAACTGATCGTACCCGACTTTAGGGGCGATTGCACAGGTTCAGTCGACGATTGCGAAGCGACAAAATCGAACTCCGACGTCGTGCGCGCTGCTTCGATCGGTAATCGTGACACAGCAGACGATTGGCTAGTGGTCTTAACACCAACTGGAAAAAGAAAGCCCGCATCGATTAGGTCGTGCTTTCCACACCAAGCCTCAAAGAGCAGAACTTTGCCAAATGCGCATATTACATACCTTGCGCACCGCTCGACTCAACCGCGGTAGTTACCGGCGGTTTGGGCAACTCCCACTCGAGAGGCAGCAGCATAATCTTATTCCCAGCCAGTCCCGCCTTCGAGTTCGCCACCATCTTATCCGCCAACACCTCCTCCATTATCAAAGAAGCAAACTTAGTCCGTGCAATCGTCTCTTCCGTCGCAACAACTTACAATCGTTTCCGGGCGTGGAAACCAAACAGTTCCTCGTGGTTCAACTCCAGACGGGTTGTATTTCTCATCGTCCGAACAAGCAGCGAATACTTCTTCGGACGCCATTCACTTCAAACTACGACGAGTAAAAGAGAAAGAACTGAGAATTTGGAAGATTTAATAACTCCAGGAGGGACAAACAAACTCGACGCTAACGATGAGGTCGATACAACGTTTATATGCAGTGGAGAACGTTGTAGAGTAAGCACAACGCAGTTGCGTGTTAGAAAATAAGCAAGAGCAACGAAAAGGAGAACAATGAAGATGAGAAATCGGTCTCACCTAGATAGGTGTAATTAAGCTAACGCAGAACACATGAATTACAAACTTCACAAAAAGACGAGAATTGCTACCTATATATACAGTACATATCGAACTAAGGGTATATGCGTTAAATGTCAGTCAAAACATGACATGAAGAAACGAAGAT
>JAQGBB010000403.1:0-20015 GCA_034691745.1 Prismatolaimus dolichurus
ACAGCTGCATCTCATATTGTCATAAGTCTCATATTGTCCTACTCAACGTTCTGATGGATAATACGAACCCAGGAGAAAGGGAAATCCCCGGGGTTTTCCGTGGGCGTGATCGAAGAGTACGTAAAGTTCGTTGCCGCCGGCGTGGATTCGCGTTTTACGATAGTGGGTACGATATGACGTTAGCTTTTTGCATCCAGCGTGCCCTCTTAAAGCCGTCGATCGTCGCTTCTCGTTTCGCAATAGAACTTTTTACGTTCACCCTTCGTGTCGCCCATGCTAAGTAATTTTTCAAGCAGGAGTGTCTCAGATACGCAGGTGCCAAATACAAATAGAAAAACGCAAATACTACATGCATTCCATTGCTGTTGAGCGACGGAACCATGTTTGTTTTTTTGTTGATACACAGCGACCTCGGTCGGTCTATTGTGACGAATAGCTGTACTACCTTTCAAATGGTTGTTATTAGGCTCTACCGTATAACATTTTCCAATCGCCGTGTCAATTCACTCAACTACCTAGGCACGTATCGTTGCAACCTCTCAACATTACAAGAAGGATAAGACCACGTTCATTTTTTCCTCACTTTTCCTCAACTGTACTGCGCACACTGCGAGCTGCAATCTCGTCGGACTGGCGGCAAAACACTACTATCCGACTATCGATCGAGAGTGACCACATTTGCTTTGCGTAAAAACCATTTTGCTGTCGTGAATTACTTGACACAAATTTGACGGGCAAAAAGTTTATGGCCACATCATTGAGAAATGGTTGACCACTCAGAACTGAGGAGTGCTGATTTGCGCCAATTTTCGCCGCAAACGTGCCGCGCGTGACTTTCGATTTCATGATCGAAGAAAGTGATAAAAAGCCTCAATGTTGTATAAAACCATCTAACTGGCTCCATTCCGATCGTATTAGGCCTAACTTGGTGACGTTTGTTGCACTATGATGTTTGCCGCTTCTGAGCTAACTGCAAGTGGTCAAAGATTCTCTTGAAGCGCGTCTATTTCTTTTCCATCACTCGTTTTATGCTTCACCAGTTCCAACAACGTTGGTTTTCATTTCTTCGAGAATCTCACGATGATGGCTGCAAAACCAATGATCACTTTGCATGACCTTTGCCGTATCCTCATACTTCTTACGACGATTCGAACGTCGGATCATGTGTCGATCGACAACGGCGTCGAAGGCAAGCGTGCGATAATTAAAAATTAGAATTCATAGTGCTCAACTACCGCTAAGCCGTTGTACTTTCAGGAACACCTGAAATTGTCTGCTTGCCCGACGCAATAGAAGTTTTGATACGAACGCGACATCCATTTTACGGACACGTTTACGTGAAGGTAAATGACAAAAGGGCTTACTGTATTTTCTTGATTAATCTCCCCTCTTGATTAATCCCACCCGGGGGATTATTCCTGAGGGGGGAATTATTCTGTCAATTTTTTTCAGAAGTCAGTTAATTACATATGGTTTTTTCCAGCCGGCAAATGGTTTTTTATGTAGTAACGCGGAAAATTCTTGGTCGAAAGCAAAAGTGTGGGCTGGACAGAGGGCAGAGCACATTGTCAGAGGGTGAGTTTCCATTACACGCACAAAATTTAGCTCCATAAAAATTTTATTTTCAAAGCACATGGGATGACACTTCCGGAATAATCCCTCTGGGGGGATTATTATATTGTAAAAACTTTGGTCCAAAATGGGAAAAATTGAATAATCCCCGGGGATTAATCAAGAAAGTACGGTATGTTTATTTTTTCTTTCTAAGAACCACATTTCCCATTTGGACGAAGCCTCTGGGCACAGCTTATATACCCCATTTAAACTCTGTGTTCCAGAATCAGTTTCAAAGCAGTAACTGCCATCGAGACTATACCAAAATCAGAACAGCGGAAACAAAGCTAACTTTCGTCGTGCAGTCGCAAACGTGCTCGGTGAAACGGGCGAGAACGGTAGGGAACTCGTTAAGCGGTTCAACGACTGATGAACGGTTGGGTATTGGTATGAGCTGTACTTCTAGGTTTACCCACCCGGCATTCAGTATTCAGCCGTCATCGTTGTACAGTTTCATCGACTGTTTGTGACAAAGGTTCGTCTGATTCAAAGTTACTGAACTATCGGAGCTCAACTGCCCAGTACTCAAAAAATATCTATTCCAAGATTATGGTCCAAAGTAGAAACATTAGCCTCGTTGCCAATGGATCTCGTTCAGAAGCATCGCATTGTCGATGGATCTCATTGTGCAATCGTCGAATTATCTGATTTTAAAAATAGTAAATTAGATTTCCCTTCGAATCGCGCTGCGCATTTGTCGATTGTTCTCACTGCAATATGGATAATTGTCGGTTGTCCTTATGCGAATCGTCCTCCTCATCGGTGGTCTTCCTGTAAGGACAAAGTTTTATGGATCTAGTTGCGAATCGTCGAATTTTCAACGGTAAGAATTGTGGAGGTGCGACAAAAATGCATCGGCACTGCTGATCGCGGAGTTATCAGTCGTTGATGCTTGAATCCAAACGCCGACGGTTCTCCTTTCTGATCGCAGAATTGTGATAATTACCTTGCGAATCGTCGAATTATCGCATTGTTAATTGTGGGATTACTACGCATCTTCGTTCTAATCGTCAGTCGTCGATAGTTCTCGCTTAGAATCGAGTTGAACTCTCATCGCTAGCACTGATTGTGAGTCATCAATTATAAATCGGGCCTTCGTTACTCGTAGTACACTACGGAAGTTTGGCCCTCGTTGAAGTCGTAAAGTGTCAGCGTATTTCCTTGAGAAGCGTCTAGTCATCGACGGTTTTTCGTTGCGAATCGTTGAGACGTGATAGATATTGCTAATATTCGTGAACTGCCGATGCATCGCGTTGCGAGTCGCGGAATTGTCAGTGGTCCTCGTTGAAATGGTCAATTATTAACGACCCTCATTGTGACATATTGTGTAACTACTATGGTTCATGGTAGTTGTGGATGGATCTTGCTTCGAACTGTCGAATCGTCTATCGTTTATGGCTATCGTTGAGAATGTTGTGTGTGGATCGCGTTATTGCTCTTTGGAACTATCGGCGGGTCCAGTTTCGAGTCACGACGTTGTTCGTGGGTCGTAAACTTGTCAATGGACATCGTTGAAAATCTTTGAATCGTCGATGGTTTCATAAGCCACACAATGAGATCACAGAAAATTTGAAGTGACTCACTGGATCTATCTAAGATGCTCCAGTTTCACTTTGGACCACGGGGAATCACAATTTTAAAATTTTGTGACAGCAAAGCCTTAAGACCTATGCGCATTATGATGACGGTTATTTGCAGGTCGATCGCGCTTATTCCATCACATGTTCCTACATGGAGGCGACAAAATTAGTAACACAGAATATTCAAGTCAGGTGAGCCGAGTTTAGAGTCCATTTTTGAAACCGTATTTTGCATCGCATGAATTTAGCATGTTGCCGACAACTGATTTAGCTGCAACGCAGCCGATGCCGGTTTGCAGTTACACAGGTAAAACTGATTTACTCAACTTATGCGCTTACAAAAAGCTTCATTTCGAGAGACAGTGAACTTATGATTTTTAGTTCATCAAGGATCCGCCGACGGCGCCGTCGTTTCGTACGCACGTGTTGGCGATGCATCTTATCACAAGTGGCAGTGTCCAGGAAGTATGTGCTATGCCAAGAAATAGCAAGTGAAACGAGTATTATAAGACTCATCTAATTCAGCGACGCATGGTGTTCTGGTTCACAACTGTGTCGTACGAGATGGCGCCGGCAACGAGTTTGAGCTTCTCGACAAGAAAGGGTATACTGTATTTTTTGCTGAATCGCATACGTAGAAAGATGTCGAATTTTAGTTGCTCCGTTGACGTGATTGCAATGCCAGATCTCACCTATAGTCCTGACCTTCAGGTTTGGCACAGTTCCTCATAATAGTGAGTGCAAAAGCTCTTCTTCATTCGTTTTTAGATGGCGTCGGTGGCCGTTTGGACGTTCCGATACGCGAGCAGTATGCAGCTCTCATTTCAGTGTCAGATAACACTGTGTCTGAAATCTCAAAACGGCTGTGTGGGGATTACGGTAGGTCGTATAGCGCGCACGATTTCGCTATCCGGCCATATTGCTGTTGGTATCTGACACACGTTTAGCCGCCGTCGTGTCCGCCAGCAAGTGCTTATCAGGCCTCGCCAGAGGCCTCACCTCCGGGTCCACCGGCAAGTGCTTATCAGACCACGCCTGAGGGTTCACCTCCGAGTCCACCACCATACCAAGTTTTCACAACCACACCGAGTTATGGTAGACAGTCGGTGCCTTTGTATGGTCGCGGCTATCCAGAAGCACCTGCAGCTCTACAGTATCAAATACCACAGCAGCAGGCACAGTTTTTCGTCGGTGGACGGACTGCTATGGATCGTTATCCGTTGCCACCTGCTCCACCATACGTACCACAAGTGCAGCCGCAGTTTCTACTTCCCTACAAGCGTCAGTCCCGGCAGAAGCGTCTGATTGCGTCTCCAGTAGACGAGAATACAGTCGATGTGACAAGCGACGATTTGGTCGTCTTCAGCGCCGACGATGAGTTTCCACTTGAGTGTATGTCCACTCTCGTGTTAGCAATCACCTTGTTCTGTTACACAACGGCTGCTCAAATATTCTACTAGGCTTGCGACAGTCAGCTAACGAAGCTAATAATCAAAGGAGAATCTGCTCAACATCATCTCGACATGATGGCGCCTGCTTTTCAAGCATCGAACTATCGAGAATCGTTGTGACTATCGTGCTGATTCTGACGGCATCATTTGTCGGCTTGCTGGTTTATCAACGCCGACAGTACCTCGGGAAGTTGCAAGCTAGTAAGCTGGATGACAGTTTCGGACGTTCTACGAGTACACTCACGAATGGGTCCTACAGCTCATCGACAGTGTCAAGCAAATGTGCTATCGCTAACGTTGCAGTCCACTGAACGGCAGAGGCTCAATGGGTAGTGGGTACATAGCTCAAGCTAACGTGCCTGCAAGAATGGCTGTAGCACCTCAATGTGTTTCGGTATTCTGCGAAAAAGGGATAAATTGTTGAGAAACTTGAATGTCGAGTATGATCAGTTTTCCTCATTTAAATTCTCCGAGGAAGATAATTAGCAGCCGCACTCGCGGATGGTGTAAACATCTCGTGTATTCATTCATGCGTTAGCGAAGAAATGTATTGCTTTTGTGAATGAAATGCGCCGGCCGCCCACCTGCTATTCCTCTAAACTTCTCACACATTGACGTCATTATCTGGAAGCTAGTACCAGCAGGTGCGTAGGATCCATGCTGAGATCATGTGATCGAAAAGAGTGCAAGACCTATGGGCATTGTGTGCCCGGAGCATAGGTCATCTCTCTTTGCCCCACCGACAAGGAAGCCAGCCAGCCTTTAAAAAGGTTTACTAAAAATCAAAGTTTAGAGCAGCAATAGCCGCTACCTCAGTCTGCAGTATGTACGGGCATAGCACAGATCAGAGCAAGGTGAACTTCGCGAGTGCTTAAGCCCTAGAGATAGTCCCTTGGAGCTAAAAGTTCTGCGAAGTTTCTGAGAAACAGACCTAAGCTTCCGTCGTCGGTCTCGGCGAGTGCTCATGTGGTGGCGAGCAACAGTACTGCATTAGGTCCCCGTAAGAACACGACTGCACACAACACTTGAACGATATGCCGATGTCGTTGCGCTTCCACGGTTCCTTCATCGACGGGTGTCGGAGAACGTCGAAGAGTGGATTTCCGAGGTTCATGCCGACGTCATCGAACGCGTTCCGCTCGGACCGGAAGTGCGTGAAGAAAGGTCCTAAAATGACTACATGGTCGTACTTTGAAGTTCTTCATTTCCTGCAACACTAGGTAGACCCTTACCTCGTTTGCCCGTCATTTGAACGTGTTTTCCCTTGTAGCAGTGATTGCACAGGATCTTCAGGGTGTTCACCAGCTTCGGGCCGCAGTAGCGTTCGCTCTTCTTCGTTCTCAGGTCGTCGATGAACGCAGCTTGTTCCCCGTTGAGCGATTCACCCGATTGACCATCAGTGGCAGAGAAATTCGGCGCCTCGGCTGCCGTACGGACGGCGCAGAATGCCGCAAGCAGGACCCATGTGAGCAGTGTAAAGCTCAAAGACGATCGCGGAACAAAGAATGAGCGGCATAGGATCGAAGACTTCAGACCGCGTCGTTGATATCGCATGCTGATAGTCTACAATAAGAGACTATGGTGTGCTTTACATACCTAATTAAAATGCACTAAACGCTATTGATTCTAATGGGCGATCTATGTAGCTTTGGAGCCCAAGCCGCCAGTTTCTACTTGTATATGTGAGGATAGTAGAGAAACTGGCAACTTGATAGACAGCAAAATAGCACGTGGTCAGCTTCAGTGTTGTTTGCCGCATATCCGCGAAAGCTATCCATGGATTTTCTCAAGACTGATGCAAACACCATCGCACTAATCAGCGTCACCCACGCGACAGCAGCCTCGAATCGATTGGCAAATAAGAATTGTTGCGGTTAGCACTCGCTGTTGCAACTTGACATTCGATCTTGATGTTTTGTATTTCGAGCCAAACGAGCTCACCGGGGTACAATTTACACACCGAATATTGGCTTTCGATCATTAAAGGCATCCTTTGTTTCTTCATATACATTAATAAAAAGTTGGGCAATGCAATTTTCTTTTGTTTTTTGACACACCCTCTTACGTGCGTCATCGCTCACGTGTTTTGCATGAGCGCGCCCAGCTGGCATCCTGAAATGCACTTCGTTACACCGTCAAAGACGAAGGAGGCTCGCCGTTAGCCGATAATTACGCGCAGACTGCTTCGTTTCCACGCAAAGCGATACGTAATTAGGGTTAGAACGCAACAATCATTACCTGAAAAATTGCATGGAGCTAAGAAAACCACAAACACGTCATCAGACAACGCCAACTGCCAGCACTTTACGTAGATCCGCTGACGACGTTATTCAGGGACAGGACAAGAATATGGCAGTCAGTGTTATACAGGGACATGCAAATATGACGTCACGTCTGGTGAGGAGGTGGATGACGTCTGGCCGAAAGTTACAATTGCCCGTATTATACTCCAAAACTTTGATGAAGCTATCTTTGAACGTAGCTTTGAACTACATGTTCGCCAGCATTCGTCCAGGAACTTCAAAACTCAGAACCAAGCATAAACGTGGTTATCTTATTCTATGCTATCTTTATCGGGCATCTGCACATAATCTTCGACCCTCGTCGAGGTAGAATCACTTTCAATTAACAATATAGCTAGTTCCTCAGAGGCAAACATACTTGTTGTTTGCTACAAACCTTCACTGCTATTGTTATCTAGACCTCTTTGATAGTGGACTAAGCTAACATCCGTGATGTACCTACCGCTTAAAATTGAAAAGATAGCCTCTTCTGAAAGCCGCTTTAATCCGATCTCGTGGAGACGTTTTTGAAAAATTCAAAGCTCTCATCAACATCCGTTTCAGCAACACGTGCTGTTTTTGTGTCCCGTGTTTCTGTCACAAGTGCAAACACTTGAGAGTGCATTCAGTCGCGGCGGCTTCTTTCCTTCGACCGTAGCTTTTGTTAACGTCGTTTACGTGAACCGTGAATAGAGGGCAGTAGTAATCGAGTTCAATTAGGCAGACGTGCATTGATGTCGCGCATTGGCGCCTAGCGGTCACAAAGGTTGCGACTCCTTGTTGTCTTCTGAACGGCTCCTCGTTCGTTGTCTTTCGGGACCTACCACGAACTTGTTTACCGAACGTTTTACGAAACGAGGCGTAACTTTCGAACGTCGCCTGATGCTCGCTATTCGACCCGGTTAGCAATCGTACACGTCCTCTTAGGAGTCCGAAGTTGACGGGACCCCGGTTCGCACTTTCTCTCACGTCCAGCGAGCGAAGTTCGTCTTCACTGCAAACACGACTGGGCAATACATTCTTGACAGCTACTCGAGTAAGCTAGTTTTTTTGCCCGGCGACGTGTGCCTTTGGTTTTAAGCGTTTCTTGAGTTTACGTACGGCGAAGCTCGTCTCGACGTTCTACGGTAAACGTTAAATGAAAAGCCGCTAAAGTTCGAGACAAAAACAAGTCGAACTTTTTTTCTGCTCGGCGGAGGAAATAGTTTTCGACTCAGACGCTCGTCGAAAATGACGATCTTCGCCTTTCTCATCGTTAGCTCATGTCTGCTCGGCGCCAGCGGACAACCGTTCGGACCTGGATTTGTGCCCCCGCAGTTGGGCGAAAAGTGCAAATGGAAAGATAATATCACAGGTTGTCAAGCTTGTAGTTGACAAATAAAATGACGCCCGTTATGGGACTGATGGTGTTCAGATATCGTCGAAGAACCTCAGCACAAGTACGTCATGCTTGAGGAGTGCCTCTACTACTACCTCGCCGACAAGTCGGACAGGTCAGTCGACAAGCCGAATTCGCTCGTCGTTCTCCCTCCGACGGCGAAGATTGGCGATCAGGTCAACATTTTCATCAAGCAGATGAACATTCGTCAAATATGGATGGTAAGCCGTAGAGATGCCGAGCGGTGATGGACGCGATGCAGGTTGAGCTTATTTGTTTAGAACGAAATGTGGAAAGAACTTTACGTCGCTGGTTCATTTGACATGGTAGGGTTGGTCGTTGTACAGTCAAACGCGGATAATTGGATATCAAAGGCACCGACAAAAGTTATGCAGTTAGAAAAAACATGCATTTATGCAACCTTTTGACCTGACGTTCCCGTTCAGGGGACTTTGACCAGTTATGCAATTATCCGTGCACGACTGTATTTCACACATGGGCAGTGTACATGATTGATAATATAGGTCTGGAAAGATCCCCGAATGAAGTGGGATAAGACCCCGTGGAAGTTGGACACATTGACGATCCGTTCATACGGTCATCTTTGGACACCCGACCTGCAATCAGAGCGGTGTGTTCGGAACACAGTCATTAGCTCGGATTGAGTGAATCTTTTGAGTGCAGATACGGCACTGCTAGTCAAAGTCAGGATTTCACCGTGTATAAAGATATTCAAGCGAAGTATAACGGTGATTTGACGGCGAAGTTGGAGTATCGAATTGGTGCACTTTGCACGATAAACTTTGACGACTACCCGAACGATCGACAGTACTGCTGTTTCACGCTCAGTTCGCAGCTGAACTGGAGAACAATCAAGATCAATGTTACGAATGGTGATGGTGTGCTTGATGACGAGCAGTTGCAGTCGAACTGGGATGTCAAGTCGGCGAAGCTCTCGTTGAACACTAAGCCAAGTGGAGGCGATGCCGTTAGGGTAAAACATGTTCTCGATCAGGGGTGGCCAGAATTGTTGGGCTTGGGGACCACTTCTAACACATGAACATAGGAAAAATACTAAACGGACGCCATTTTTAGCTCAAAAAGCAAAATGTGGCCCTTGGCCCCTGGACTGGCCGCCCCTGTTCTCAATTCTTTCGGGCCCGTTTACTATAAGCTACTTTGTCGGTAGATCTGTGTCACAACGACGCGCAAGTCATCGACGCTCAAGCTCGAGCTAACATTGCCGATTTGCATAAGCGCTATTCTTGTCGTCGTCGCTCCACTCTTTGGCAGCTTGCGCATTCAGCTCTACGTCAAACTGTTCGCACTCTTGCTCCAATTTTTGTGCTTCCAATTTCTTGTCGAACGAGCACCTCAGATCGGCTTCGGAAACGTCGTCCCGAAGATCTGTAGGGTGAAAGTTCAGGTTAAATCCCTGTCAATATTATCCTCGAATTTGTTTCAGATAAATTCTACGAATTCACTCTCGCGATGACGATGGTGAGCATCTTCATCACCCTCCTCATCTGGGCGTTCAGTCGAATGCGACGTACCCTTCCACCACCTCATCGACTCAATCTATTCGCGAACGCGGTGAACGCCTTCCTCTGCTGCTACGACAAGAAGGAGGACGTGAACGTGGAGAAGGGTGCTGCCGCCGAGATGCCCGGACCCGACTACTCCGGCGATTGGCAAGAAGTTTTCGCGTGTGGCAACAACATCTTATCGCTGGCTCTCATCCTTTGCTACATCATTGGAGTGTTGGTGCTCTGTACCTAAACACTGCAACTATATATCAACGATGGTGTCCTGGGATTAGCTTTCTTATCTGTGTCCATGCACTCTTTATTGTCCGCCCTTCTTCCTTTCTTCTTTTCTCCGTCAATTCTTTTCTTTGGATTTGTGAAATTTACCCATGTCTACGCTTAAGTTTGTTTTGACTTGGAATAAAAAGACATTTCCTTATGCTATACATTTGAGTAATGCAGCTATTTGCAATCAACGGAACAACAGCGAGGACCACGAAGTCCGACCCTCCTTGAGCATACTGCTCGTGGAAAAAGGTTTTGCAATATAGTTGACTGGTCTATCGACGATGTTAACCAGGAAGGACGATGTTAATAAGGTTCGGCTTGGTCAAGTTTGACACAAGCGTGTTACCGACATTGCTGGAAATTAGGCATTTCTAGAAACGCCTGAGGTTCTGGCAGGCATTGCCGGAAAAATGTATTTAGATATGAAATTTGTTTTAGCTTTCAATCGATTTTAGCATTTTAGCTGTGAGTGTAAGCTTAAGTCTGATTGATTAACATCCGCATCAACTCTATATATTAAGCTTGCATCCAAGTCGGCAAATAACGAAGAAAAGAAATAGTATCTTTGGCCACCTACTTCCCACAATGCCACCCAGAACTTCAGGCGTTTCTAGAAATGCCTCATTTCCACTAATGCTGATAACATAAATACCAAGCGGGTTTGATGAGGAATGATGAAAAGGAATTGTAAATTGCATCTCACACTGAAGCTAAAATCGGCAAACGGTGAAAGCGAATAGAAATTTAGTTTGTGCGTAATCCAGCAGTTGGCATCATTCTTGTGGGAATGCGTTGATTACGTTAGCACCTCCCTTTTCGTCTGCATCTTGTACCACGCATCGTCAGATCAGCTATTGCTTTTCAAATTAGCTAAAATTTATTCACGTACGTCCAATCAATCAAGTTGGTGGCCCTCCTTGCCTGGAGTCTGATGCGGAATCCTCCCGCGTGCCTTGCTTCCGGCTGAGAGCCTTGTCGGTACTCTTCATTGCGGCGCCATAAACACAACTGCCTTTTCGCCTGCAGGCGCAACAGCCGTTTGAGCGTCATAACTTCTTAGCTAAACTCCCGTGATCTTGGCGGCGTTTTCGACGGAATGAGGCAATTGTGCTTGCAGCTTCTGAGGAGCGGCCGCGGTGGCGCAGAGTTTCAACTCATTTCAAGCGTAACATCCGACGAGTACACAGATGAAGATAGACGCGATGCCGAACAACGACGGCGGCTGCTCTCGGCAGGTTATTGCAACCGGCTGAACAAGCTTCTTCTCCTCATTTCGTTTGAAGGTACCTAATCTCGTTAAGAGGGGTATCGACACCTTTCGTCAAACAAGCTAGTCCTTTCCTTCAGTTTCAAAGTCTGATGATCTAATTTTTATGCATACCTGCCTAATTGAACAAATTCTATCTCAACCGTCAGCCGTCAACTAATTAGCTGGCTTCCGACCTACTCAAGCGCTCATCGAAAGCCAGGAGCCTTCTTTCGATGCTTCCGTTTCTCGTGCGCGCAAAGGGTAAAAATAGGCGGACTTGGTGGAGTACCGATGATAGCCGAAAAGCGTCTGGTTCACCCAAGAGAACGACCAAGGGTTCAAAAACGTCATTACGGTGAGTGTACTAACATTGAAGCGGTGAGGCGCTAGCTAACTCCATTAATTTCCCACGATATTTGTCAGCTCCCACTGACGCGATCTTTTCTTTTTCTCCTCCGTTCACAATAGAAAATGTGCAGTTTCCATTTTCTAAACGTGCTCACAGGAGTGAGGTCAAAATGTTCACATTTTTTGAGCAACCCACCACGGTATACTCGGCTAAAAGATGTCGAAGCAGGTCGGTAGCCCACCTACTAATTACCAGATAGAGTTGCACACAAAATGACTCGAGAGCTTATTGTTATGTAAAGTTATTTGCAAGCTAAACTGGGAACTAAAATTATTTTAAAGACGAATTTCTCAAGCGGCAGAGGGCTAGAACGAAAAAGCAATGACGCCTTTACCACAATTTCCATCTCTTCTAGATCTGGAAGTAACCTCTCTGGAGTTGTCGATAGAGGCGCCTACACACGACCAGGTGAAATGGGCACCTATCAGCTCAATGCCACCACAGCAGCGTTAGAGGACCTGTCCAACTTTGATGCCATCGACGATGGCACAGCACTCACGCCGCTAACTACCGTTGTCGTTAACGGCCCGTTCAAGAAGTCACCACCTCCTGTCGGGAACGGTCTATTGACTACTATAGAACCATCGAAGAAGGTTATAACACTGAACGTTGGTGGAACGATATTTCAAACATTCGTGAGCACCCTCGAGAGATTTCCCGACACGTTACTCGGCGATGAGACCAAACGCGAGCAGTTCTATCTCGCCGAACTTTGCGCCTACTTCTTCGATCGCCATCGGCAGTGCTTCGAGGCCATTCTCTACTACTACCAGAGCAATGGACGAATTAAGCGGCCCGATCAGGTGCCGGTCGACATCTTCGTCAAGGAGCTCCGATACTTCGAGATGGGTGACGAGTGCTTGGAACGCTTTTGGGCGAGTGAGGGCTACATTAAACCGCCCGAGGAGCCGTTGCCGGAGAACAAATACCTGCGCGCAGTTTGGCTCCTTATGGAACATCCAGACACGAGTTTGTGTGCTCGTGTTATCGCGTTTATTTCCGTCTTCGTTATCATCTTGTCGACACTCTCGTTTTGTCTCGAGACGCTGCCGCAGTTTCAGTGCCACGACGCTGAAGAGAATTCCTCGAATACCACGTCAGCTGAAGGAGCGGAACCTCAAACCGAACCGTGTCCACTTAATCCGTTCCCGTTCATGGAAATAATCTGGTATAAACAGAATTGGGGTCTTCGAAAATTATTTACTCTGTGTTTTTGCATCCTGCATGGAGCACAGCGGAATAAAAAGGATAGCTAAGTTGTCAACGTTAAACTATTCCCCTATTCCCCCGATCGCCCTCCCTATCCCCCAGCCGACAAAAGTTAGTCGACGTTGTGAGCAACTTGCCCGTGGTAGGCGCCAACTTGCCAATGGTATGGGGAGTTCGGGGGGCCAAGCCCCCCGAAAATTTATTTATTAATTTTTTACAAGAGAGGGGAAAAACGCAGTACGGCGACAAATCGTGGCCTCGGTTTCTCTGTTGTTTCAAAAACTTATGTGCTGGTGTTTTTTTGGTGAAACGGCAGGATGCCTTTTCACCTTTGCTGATTTACTTGTTTAAACTATTTTCGCTATTTAGCGTTGTATGGTTTACAATTGAATTCACTCTGCGCTTTGCATCGTCACCGTCGAAGCTCGACTTTTGTAAATCGTTCCTAAACTGGGTCGACCTGATGGCGATAGTGCCGTTCTTCATCAATAAAGCAGTTGGCAGCAGTGAACACGAGTCCTCTTCAAGCGGCTCAGCGTCATTCGCCGTTCTACGAGTTCTACGACTCGTTCGAGTCTTCAGGATTTTCAAACTTTCGCGCCACTCTCGTGGTTTGCAAATTCTTGGAAAGACCTTTCGCGCAAGCGTTCAGGAGCTTGGACTGCTCGTCTTCTTCCTTCTCATCGGCCTCGTTCTCTTCTCGAGCGCCGTCTACTTCGCCGAAAAGGACGTGCCTGAGACGCAGTTTACGTCCATTCCGCTCGGGTTTTGGTACGCCATTGTCACAATGGTACGTTTGGGATATGTGAAATGGGGATGTGTACACATAGATATGATGTCACGTGACGAACTTTTAGACAACTGTCGGCTACGGCGATATGTATCCCACGGGTGCTTGGGGCAAACTTGTGGGAAGTTGTTGCGCCGTCGTCGGCGTCCTTGTCCTGGCGCTTCCGGTGCCCGTCATCGTGTCGAACTTCAAGCATTTCTATCAACAAGAGACCCGCCTGGCTCACATGTTGGTGCAGGACGACGAGGAAAACGGGCCAGACGATAGGGCTAGTATATCGTCGTGAAACGGACATCTCAATCTCAAATCGTCACATAAAATGGTTGTGGTGCTGTGTTGTGTGAGCTTTGTAAGCATGGGTATTTTGATAAAAGTGTCGAGTAATTTACATAATTCACCGTGCCAAATGACGCCATCTTATGGCTTCGTGTCAAGCCATCTGCTTCACCACTTCTTGGAATCAATCAACGTAAGATACCTTTGCAGCTGCGCTAGCACTGCAAGAGAATGCTATCAGTTAGCCGAAAGTTATCGCTACTTCATTTACGAGTATTACCGCATATCTCGTTCAAAAGAATCGAAGCTTCTAATGCTAAGCACATCTAGCATGTTAAGCGGTTGAAAGTGAGCCATACGAGCATTAGCAATGATGAAAAGGAATCGAATCATCACGTAAAATCATTGCGAGTCGAATCGATTCGCTTCTATTTCGATTCGTTTTCTCAGAGCTATTTGATTCGTTTCGAAGTTTCTTCGACTTCCAAAATTTTCTCACCTTCTCGTCAAAATTACGGTTTGCCCTGAAATAGCTCAGTCTTCCACGCAGTAAAGTAACAACTATTTTGCATCTGGAGGCGGTCAGTATAGTATTTGCTTTTTCCATTCGTCTAATTGAATCGATTCGATCATTAAATCGATTCGATTTGATCCCAGAATTTTTATAGGCCTTTCGATGATTGGATTCCTAAAATTTGTTGTTTTAACGTCACCAGCTAGCCCTACCTGCATAGTGAGCGTACACATTTATTTCCAGCTGTACGAAGCGCAATTATCGAAACAGAAGCACTCGATTTAGAAGATGCATCGGTGTGTTGTCATGGTTACTTACCCAACTCTGACATACCACTTTAACGCGCACAGTTCAGAATAGCGCCGAAATAGGCACAGCACTCGTGCTTCTGACATTGAGATAACTTTGAGGGAAATGTCTCATCTGTGGCATCAAATCTTCACCGAAAATGTCAACATCCCTCTCAGCGCAGCTCGAGCAGGAGGGAAGGATACGTTTCCCTTTCGGCTCATGCTCAATGAGGTCGAAATCTCGCAAGTATGTAAATAGCCATGTGCACATAAAGCTAACTCCAATCGCAGCTGATGCGTCTAGATGGTGCTCGATCGCGAGTATCAGCTGCAAGTGTCCTTTTTCGATTTCACCGAAAACGCATTCTTTGGTCGAACGTGGTACAGTCGATGGATAAAGCTCAAATCGGGAGACAAGCTCAATTTCAATGAAGTTCGTTGCGTTAAAGCTTGAAGCGCACGAAGCTGCGGAAGCATCGATAATTTGTAGATTATCTATTTCCATACGCCTTTCAACGACATCAACGTCGTACTCGTCGTGCAACTCGTCGAGCAACTTCCCGCCTCTCAGCAACATACAGTGCCAGTGCCCTTTCGCTCGATCGGCTGGTCAACGCTTCAGTTCCTCCATCGCTTCGACGACTTTCTCGATTCATCCGAGAAGAACGCGAGCACACAGACGCAAAGGTGTGAATTGACTTCTCAAATGAGCCGCTCAGGTGCAAGCGGCATAGGGGGTACCGGAATGAACTGGGAAAACTTGCGTTCTTGCAACGCGGGCTGATAGGTTCCACAGTAGCGCCGACGTTCTCTGACCTTCTTGAACGCGAATGCCAGGAGTCCGATGAGCATACAGGTGAATATAACGACGGAAACGATGACTGGAGCCACCCACACACTGCTGACGTCGTCCGAGGATGTCATAAATAGAGATGTGGACGGAACACTGTCTGTCGCCATCGTCGACGATAAACTCGTCTCTTCGCCAGCCGTGCTATTCCCTTCCATTTCAAAAACGCTGACCTCTCTCGGATGCTGAAGCGTTCATCCGTTTAGAACGTAGCACAAACCCACCTGAGCTTACCACGCGCAAGCCGGGCACGTAACGTGGCCTTGTTTGCCGATTATTAGCAATGCGTGTGTTAACATTGTGAGTTCCGTCGCGATATTATGTATACCACCAACGTAAGCGCATGCGGAAGTGAGTGTGTTTTTGAACTGAATCAGCGATGTGCAGACGGCATGTCTTTAAAGCCGCTTAGTAAAATTGCGACGTAAAACGAGAACCATGTACGAAATGCGACCCCGGACGATTTGCCGTTTCACAATTTTAGGGCAGACGTCTATCCGGGTGCGGCAAAAACGCTGCTCTACCTGCACGATCGACCGGAGGGTAAGAAAGCGATAAGGGGCCATCCATTAATGACGCCACCTGCCTGAGTGGGTGGGTCGAGAAATTTTGCACAGGAAGTGACGCTACGTGTAAAAGATAGCCTATGTTTATGTGTTAAGGCTAGTGACGAGGGTGAGTGGGTCTAAAATTTTGAATTTTTAAGTGACGCCATTAGTGAATGACCCCTAACTGTAATCGGGCGAACGTCGGCACCACTGATTTACACCTGTTCGTGCGTGTAGTCTCGAAAGTTAAAATTCAAAAAGTCGCAAATGCGTCACTTACATTCGTCGTAAATTCACACAAGAGATTGCTCGACGCATTGAACTTCGTGCCACAGAATGCGATCATCGGTTGCTACGATTTTGTGCCAGGACTCGTTCCTGTCGATGGAGGTACGTCGCACCAAAGAGAAGGCAAACCACATCCTCATGGCCGCATTCCACAAAATATGTGGCGTTATGTAATCACAGACGCAGAAAGAATACCGCCTTTTCTTGTTGCCGATTGTATCGTAGATCGAAAATATTTTTTCAAATAGCGCTTCCAAGAAAACTTCTTTGGATAAGTGGAAAGGCAAAGTTTTCACACTTGAGCTAACGCAGAATAAGCCGTCTTCGTGAGAATTTCCTAGAGCATTTGGGAGAGGCTGAAATTAGCTGTCGATGCTCAGCTTTGAGGCTATGAGTTAAATGTAGGTTGGTGTCCCTAGGCTTCTGTTTGGCGCGCCCAACCCCAAGACCATTTGCGCCAGGCGTCATCGACAAGCTCGTCATAAATCTTGGTCCACTGCACGACAAGCTTGAGGAAGACCTTTGTAAGCTTGCAAACAAAGATCGCCTGCTGAAGGCGAACCAGGTTAGCAGTGAGCAGCAGCTACACGTTGTCGAAAGGCGTCTCCACATCGGCGTCAACAATGGTTGGACGTACATCCAAAAGCCACACGTTTTCCATCTTCACTCACATGCGCACGGCGATTGGCCCTTCCAGCGCAAACCGTCTCTCGCGTTGCCTACCTCCTCATCTTCGAAGTTGACCCCGGCGCCTTCTCATCATCAGAAGATGCACGCGCGCAATCTCAGCTGGGATCCACGGACAACAAACGCAGCAGGCAGCGATCGAAACAACTTGGTTCTTCGAAATCGCGTCGAACTGAGCGAGCTGAGTGAAGATCCCGGGCTCGCCGTTGTCTTCATCGTCGAATATGTTCTCGGCATTCAGAACGAAGTTAGAGTGTTATGCGGTAGCACATCGATTGTACTCGGCCTCATTTCTTTCAGAAGAGCTCTTCAACGATGCACAACGTCGTGATGGTTTGTTGGGCTGCTTGGTCTCCGTTTGAGCAACCGCTAAAGTCGGGGACTTCTAAAACCGTTCGAATTCCAGCCATCGGTGGTCCCTCTCCGAATCCCTCTCATAATATGTTCTTCAAGAACTTCTACCGATTTGGTTCAAGACCAGAGGACTCGAAGGTCTTCATTTCAGTTACATTTGACTTTCTCGCCGGTGCTGCAATTACGCCGCATTTCGCTGCCGATGAAGGCGGCTATGCCGAACCACAAGACCTGCCGGAAGTGGGTCAACGAATGAGATAGGGTTATTGTGGCTGTAAAGATACAAAATTGCAGGCACCGCAGTGGACTATGCGACCAGCTCCTATTTCTGCAAGTATTCCGCCTGTACCGCGTATAAAACCACCGCCATTGATTGTGCAAGAGCCATCAACTGAGCATCAACGCGGTGGCTTCTCAACTCCGTCATCGCCGGCTGGCAGCTCTTCACAAGATCTCGACGCCACTACAACGACAATGGCGCAAACCCCAAAAGCGCCACCTCGAGCTGGTCGAGCACCACTTCCGCAAGTAGTTGCCGGGTACGTTCACCCTTCTCCGAACCAATTGAAATCAAGCCATCTCCATGAAACGAACGTCGAGAAACCGAAGATAATAAAAGTGCGATGCACCATACCTCTTTAGCGAACAGACCAATGGCAATCACCTCATGTTGCCGTATGGAAACTACGCCGCTTCGCAGTCAGCGTCTTCACTTCAGTCGGTAGGTTGGTTGCATTCGATGATAGGTGTCGAAAAGTTCGCTAGTACAAATTTTATATAAAAATCATACAATCAGAGATCGCGTGATATTTGCAGCAACGAGTGACAAAAGATGCCAGATAAATTGAATTGATTTCGTTTACATTTAAAAATCTGATATAAGATTCAATTCGTAATCGATTCGATGAAATTCGATTCAACTCAGAATTTGTTTGATAACATTCGACTCGATTCGATTTGTAAAGCTGATGTTGTGTTTTTTTTGTCTCGGTGATTCGATTTAAGCTTAATCGATTCGATGAAATTCGACTGAATTCATTGCGCATTTTGTGAATTTTTAGTTTGAATCGATTTTACAACCCATTTAATTTGTAGACCATGGCGCAAGGTGCTTATCAGCAACAAATGGCGTTCTTTCCGGGGCAGTTTCATCCGCCAGTAATGATGCCCCAAATGCGCGAATTGATGACCGCTGGTCTTCGCCCGCCGGTTGCCGCAACACATCACAAGTATTTCAGGTACGTATCGAATTCCAATTTCGTCGCTTCAGCATTGCTGACTTCAACTTTATTGCAGTTCAACGAATATCTCCCGCGGTGCTTTCGCAATCATTTCCGCTTCCGAGTTTCCACAAGTTGTCGATCATCGAGGTCGAACACCCGATCTCGTAGAAGTGAACGAGCGTCAAACGCTCAATCTCGACGCCGAACTCGGCAATCCACTCAAGTGCTGCGAGATTCTTCTACAGTTCATGGCTATTTCAAGGTTGCTCGCTTTAGCTGCAATGTAGCTCTTCAACCAGTCCACGATTCGTTGCAGATATGCGCTACTGGCTGAACGCACGTAAAATTTCAGCAGATCCACCCCTGGCCATCCGTACTCCCTTTCTTGAAGACCGTTAGCTACTGGCCGCTGATAGTTTATCGCTATATTGTTCTACTAGATAAACCCTCAACAAGCGCATTCTCTACCGGAGCACGCGAAGATAGAACATTCCAGAACATGATTTAATAATCCGCGTTCTCGTAAAACGTTCCCATTTACGCAGTCAACCGACTGGACAGACATAAGGGCGCGGCCATGATATTCTTATAGCACAAAAGGCGCGAAAAAATAAAATTACATATGAATAGCAATATGATCTGCGGGTTTTTCTCCGTTTGCTTCAGCAGTAAGATGCGTGCGTAACAGGGAGGACTGGGGTGGGCATCGGCGTCGATATCTAGAACGAATCGCGGACTGTGGTTGAAGAGTAGATATCGTATATCCTCCACCTGCCGGGGATTAACATTTAGATATCCCTATTTTAGATATGTTCCACAAGATCGACTGCCACATAGCGTCTTCTTCACCTTCCAGTTTTACCGTTTTCCGCACATCAACACGGAACAGTAATAGACCCGAGAGCGCGCTTCAATCTGACGTCAACATGTCGTTCACTTTCAGACTTTTGCTATTCGACTCGAACATGAGCCCTGGTTCTCTCTTACTGCCGCACATACTCCGTCGTGTTGACACATCGACGACGATCATTCCCGGACCACCTGGATATCAGGTTGAGTTATCACCGTTCATGGACGTTCTAGGTTTCGAAATCGTATCGTTCTTCAGGTGAAGTTTGTCGTCGACCCAGCTCACCTGAGTCCCGGCGAGCACAAAGTATTCCTAAAGTATTTGCACGAGAGCAACCTTCATATCGACGTGTGGGACGC